>JAMKCH010083714.1:0-90346 GCA_023653785.1 Ophioderma brevispina
TACCTTGTATTTGGCTACAGAAATGGCTTAAAAGAGAGAAAAAGGTGATTTTGATTTGCTTATATTTCAATATAAAACATAGGCTGAATTTCGTATTTGCTCCTATACGAAATTAGAAATTTCACAATATTTGTACCAAAGAACCATTTCTCAGCTTGATCCTTTCATATGGGGATATTTATGATGGAAAGCTTTACATCAGGGCAAAAATCAGCACTTTCAATTTTTTAGGGACACCTGATATGTGAAATCGCTCGTTGCACCTTTAATATTCTGAAAATGAGTATTCCAAAAAAAATATTGAAAAGCACCAATATTTATAACAACAACAAAATATGAGGTAAGGTATGCTAATCTACCAAGGGCTCAGGCCATCTTAACAACAGCTGAGCATGCATGTTCTGGGTATCATAAATCATACTAAAAATCCAGGGTGTCTATTTGCTCAATACACGGTGAATGAAAGCTATTGAACTGTTCCATGGGAATTGAGATTTTTTTAGCTCATAGAGAGTATTCCTAATCAGGGTCAGAAAAACTCAAATCTTTATAATCGCTAGTATGCTACAAGCTGGAAAATTAGATTTAGCTATTGGAAAAGAAGTTAATCAACACAAGTATTATGCTAAATTTAGTTGCACTGCCTGAAAAACATGATTGTTTAATGACCTACTTTGGAAGTGGTTGACAATGCAATGACTTCACTTTGCTGGTTACTATGTTGTAACCTGTTAGTTATAATGGTTGCTAGAGTGTACAAGAAGGGATTGATAGAAGAATTAATGGGCAAAATAAAAGTTGCTATCCAAGCATACACAGCAGGGTCAATTGTGACTACTCCAGTCTGAACTAAAATGGCTAACACGATAATGGGCATCCAACAACAAAAATCTGTGAGGACTATGGCTGCCATTTTTTGGGCCATTTTCAGTTCTTCTATTTGAGACAATGATCGGCCAGCTTGGAGGGAAGTTTGTTTGGCTGAAATAAAGATGGCAATGTAGCAAACTGCCACAATGATAAATGAAACTAAATTGACCCCAATGAATATAGCAATGGAGAAATACATGCCTGCCTTGCTCCCTGTGGTTTCATATTTAACTCTTGTACTAGTTCTGTAAAACCAATTAAGTGGTTGAAATTCAACAGTATTTTGGCTGAACTCTTTGTAGCGAGAGATTGGTAGGCCAACGCACACCTCAGAAACATCATAGATATCTGGATTTATCCCTGAAATCACTGAAGATGTGACACTTAGAGTAAGTGCAACCAACCATAGAATAACGACTGCGTTTTTTACTGATTTTGAACCGAGACGAAACTTACTGAATGGATACCTTATGCCGAAAAAACGGTCTATGCTGATCAGTGTGATAAAGAATACCGAAGCCTCACTTGATAATAAAGAGAGACCACCAGCTGTCTTGCAAAGAAGACTATCACGCCAAGATTCGGAAAAAGAAGGGAAGTAGTTAGTATAATGGATATCTACAGAGAGAAGAATTAGCATGTATATACCCATTAGGAGATCGGATATAGCCAGGTTTGTGATGAGAAAGGTCTGTACATTTCTGGCCCAATTTTTGTGCATACGAGTAAAAATCGTAAAGAAATTGCCTATTATGGCAGATAAAGCTACCATCCACATTACAGCTCTTAGAAATGTATATGGTAGTAATCGACTACAAGTAAGAAATGGTGAGGGTGGATTTTCAGAAGAGCAGTTAGCTGAATTAATAAAGCAACATGTAGCATACTCTGTAACATAAATGATAACTGAACTATTTAAGCCTTTGAATGTCTGGCTGTTTATCCAGTACAAATCATTGAATTGAAGACCAATTTGGCTGAGCATGGTGCATCGTTGGAAAAGGTGTGAATCAATTGTGTTTAGATTGTTTGACGAAAGGTTGATGAATTGCACACTCAGAAGATCTTTTAAAATACCTTGGGGTAAATATGAAAGTTGATTATTTGATAAGTCAAGAAAGTTAAGATTTTTCAGACCTGTGAATGAACCAGGGTGCAAATCTACTAAGTAATTACTCCGAATTTCAAGGACAATCAGTCCGGGAGATCTTTTAAGCATGTCTTGTGGCAGACTTGTTATCTTATTGTGGTTTAGATACAAATAAAGGAGCCGTGAAAGTTTTATGAAAAACATCCGTACTAACTCGCTTATCATGTGTGCTGTTAATTCGAGCCAAACTCATTTCAGTTAAACTCATAAACACATCTGGCTGCAGTTTCTCAATCATATTGTAATTCATATATCTCGCTGAAAGTTTGAAAAGTTAGCAACATACTGCCGGATGCAAATCGAGTTATCCGTTGGATCTAACCATATGCCACCTTAATGTCAACTGGCAGTCCCTTCAAAAACACCCGGTGAATTCAGTGACATATATTTTTCAAGGCTAATAGAGGTATTCCAGTAAGGTCTGTGCAAAACACCCTGGTGGAAGATAAGTAATGTAATTGCTGTCTAGTTTAACTTCAAAAGCTCAGATATCCCTTTCAACACATACCTGGTTTAAACTCGCTAAGCATGGTGTGGGCTTAGAAATAAAAACCTTAATTAGTCAGGTTTGAAAGCCCCAGATTGTAGCTCAGTATCATGTTGTAGCTCAGATGTAGCATCCCCAGCTCCCCTAATCAGATAAAAAATGCCAGGCGTAGGAATCTGAGAGTGTTGTACCCAGATATAGGTCTCTTCAAATGATGTAGTAGACAGTCCAGCGAATGCTCAAGTCTATTACCATCAAGCTTGACATTGGCTCAGTATACAGAGCTTGTCACATTGCGGGCTAGTGAATTGTGATGGTGGTATTTCCCATTGCTGCAGTTGGTCCTGAGGATATCATTACATAGAATGCACGTTACAATCAAAGGACACTTGATGTCACATAATCCACTGATCATTCCAAGGAAGAAATGCCTCCCAGTGAGAGTACACTATCAGATGTTGTTTTACCTCAGTAACACCCTACATGTACATCTGAATCATTGCTGTAGGTATAATGTTGCTTATACTAGTTACTAAGAAATGGTGTATTATCCATCCGAAACAGAAACTGTGTAGAGACATTGCGAGCGAAACCAATATGAATGTAGGTTTAGTCGACGGTTTTCAAAGCAAATTTTGCACAAAAATATGTTCTGTGTTTGGTAAGAAAGAACTTTATAGGTCGCTATCCAATCATACTGTTTTCGCCAACCTACTGATCCAAAACACCCAAGGCCAAGCAATCAGATAATAGTAATAAGAAATTATAGTTGATAGCACTGTACTGTAACACAAAATTGGCAAAACTGCGTCTTCTCTCGTCATGCGTATGAAGTGATCTTGATACAATAGGATTAAGCAAAACTATAGTTGTATCCATGGTTGATATTGATGATCACTGTAATAACAAGAGGAAATGGAGGCTTTCACCCCCCTTCTTCATTTGCAAGCGGTTTTGGGCAGCAATAGTCCAGTAGTGGCTTAAATATATGCACTATGAGGTAAAATATGATCATCCACCAAGGGCACCACCAGGTCAGGGGTTGTACTTGTACAATACATGACAGAACTGACCTTGTGTGATCTGGGTATCATATATCATACCCAAAAACCAGAGGGTGTATTTTCTAATACATTGGTGAATGAAAGCTACTGAAACTGTGCCAAGGGAGTTGAGATTTTACTAGATTATAGTAGTGAGTTCACTGGTAGCAATCGTTCATAGTGGTAATATGATGCCGATGTTGAAGTATAGTAGAAAGTGAGAACTTTGATGGATGTTTATATTAAAAGTCATGGCCATGGGATTTTGTAGTAATTAATTAGTTCGGATAAAAGTATAAAGTGTCAAGCTTGTTAATGCCATCATCGACTGATATATAAAAGAATTAAATGAAAGTGTAGGCCATGGGGAAAGTGATTCTTAGTTTCCTGTGGGCGTACACATCAGATTTACACCATATCAGATATTTAATTATTTCCTTTGGAACTCATTAATCAGATAGAAAAACATCGCTAAGTACTTTTAAACATCATCATAACCTTAGTTGTTGCACTGCAATCTAGATAAGCTGTAGAGAATATAATAATAGTATATGCGCAATGGAGGATAGCTTGGTAGATTTCGTATGCATCAGTTCCCCCCCAGTTCAGTGGATGCAGAATTCCCCGGTCAAACCATATGACCTTGGGCATCTTTAATGGTGTTGTCGGCTGCAGTATTTGTACTGTATTTCTTTTTTGTGAGTTGAAAGTAAAGAGGAATTTAAACTTAGAGCATTATGCTTTAATGTGTAGCATGATGTGATTTTGTTGAAAGAATGAGTGACAAAGAAGATCGGTTGCCACAGTTCAAATCATATCACCCTTATCAATCATATATGCTAACTTTGCAATTTGACAAAAAATTAATGTGTACTCTCAGACTTCAAGTGTAGATCGTACCAAAGATAATCTTAAGGAAGATATAACACTCCCCCTATTTTGTATACGGCGATACAATGTAACGCTTCACATCAGCTTATTACCTAACAGATGCAGGCGGCGCGCTATTCCCAAAGTAGCAAGCAGACGGGGCTGTGATTGTCAAAGATGAACCCCCTTTTGGTTTAAAGGTGCGTGTTCCGAATCGTTTTTTGGACCCCTGTTTATCCGGAAGTAGTCATCGATTTTGATATCAGATGAAAGGCCATTATTTTTCTCATTGGTTTCCTGAAATGTGAAAGCCCTCAACCATTCATTCATAGATATGAACCCCAAAAAAAAACCGCCGATTAGTGGTTAACCATCATATTAGCACGTATGAATTAGGGTTTGTCAAACAGCATTATTGCGTTCTCCTCACAACCGCAAGTTTGTTTCCCACAGGCACTTGATGGGGGGTACTGTATGTACAACGTTGCAAGGCTCTCATATCAAGTAGAGAACACTACACATAAAATCGGAAACCAAGCACCTTAACATGTAAACATATTTTTTGGTGCGACGTGGGAGGGGGAATCTTAATGGTCTTAATGTCCTATAATGCTAAGGCAAATCACCACAAAATACATTGTCTTTCCTTGTCTTTAGGAATTGAAAAAATACAATTTGGTATAAATGGCTGGAAATTTATTCAAGCAAAACCCTGCAAAAATAGCATGGACACTTTGAACTCGCGCCATTGGCAATGTCCTTCGATCACTACATCTCCTAGTACGTTCACATTCAAGACTTGACTGATTTGCCTTTTATTTTCTATGCTCAGATTAGCAATAAACATACGATATTCACTGGAAAATTTGGCAACCCCTGAGTGCGCAACGCGTCAGGGGCAATGATTTTCTAGCAACACTGACTTTCTCATTTGGCTATGCTCATAGCAAGTTGTGCTCTATTGTGCCTGAGAAGTTGGCAATTTTAGCAGTTTTAAGCTTTTATTCACCTATCTACCAAAACTACGTGTTCTACGACATTTTTCTCACCATTCTGGTTCGGTCTGCTGCTTTCAGCCCATCGTCCGTGTGTTGCAAAACTGCGTCCGTTGGGAGTCAGTGTGTGTACTTTCCGCGAAATGGCGGGCGAGTTCAATTGGTTTAAAAGTGTCGGCCTCGGGTAGACCCCTTACGAGGAATTCCCACATTCATCTAGCGTTTGAGTTGGGGGCGTGTGGGCTAGATGGTTCCTGAGTATTTATCTCGCTGTTTCATTGGCTACTTTGCTGTTTTTGCGGTCAACTTTCACCCGCTATTCTACCTGTAATGGTACCGGTACGAACACCATTAAAGGTATAGTCGGCCATGGACCCGAAAGTTCATAAATCGACTTTGCTCTGCTTGGCATGGTTCGCCATTTGCTTCATGTGCACCGGGCGGTGTTTGAGCCCCTACCACTGCCTCCGTGGACTTACGGGGCTGCGGCGGCAGTTTCTGGTTTCCGTCACCGGGGGCCCCATTACTGTTATTACGGCCGGGCCTTACCGTTGAACGGGAATAACTTAGACTGGTGACTATGTTTTCAGTGGCCATTTTCGAAATTTTACCGGTGGAATTTTTTACCGCGTAGACTCATTTAGTTCCGAACTAAACATCGCGGTTGCGGGAGCCGAGAGCGCCGCGGAGATCACCGCAAGAGCTTGGGAACCTCTGCCGGGTGGGGGAATTACCACAAGAAGCGTTCTGAAGCCATGGCAGCCGTCGGGATCAACGCAAGAGTTGTTCGGGGAGAGCCGTGACCCGCCGTCGGATCACCGCAAAGAGCGTTCGGAGAGGCTGGATCACGCCGGGATCACCGCAAGAGGCCGTTAGGGAAAATCGGACCGCCGAGCCAGCAACGCCGCCGGGGGGTGATCACCGCGAAGCGCCGGATCACCGGGAAAGCGCCGGGTAACCGGCAAGCGCCAGATCACCGCCAAGCCCGAGATCAACGCAAGCGCCGGGATCACCGGGCAAGCGCCGGGATCACCGCAAGCGCCGGGATCACCGCAAGCGCCGGGATCACCGCAAGCGCCGGGATCACCGCAAGCGCCGGGATCACAGCAGGCCGTTTCGAGAGGTAGTGCTTAAGAGTTTTAGCCAAGAAGAACGATTACCCATTCTTAGGCAATGGCTGACGGCTATCACTGCACGCGATGCGTTACATGAATGTTTCTAGGAGCCGTGGTAATAGCAGCTACCATCCGGAAGTTCTGGAGGAGCCGCTCCTTAGCCGTGGCCGCCGCAGCTATATGTACGACCACACGCCAAGACCGACGAGGATTTTTAGCCGAGACCACGCCGGAGTAGTAATCACCCAGCGACCCCCAAGCCGCGAACTTCCGGGACCCAGACGTGACACGTCGCCGACCGCTGGGGTGACTGTGACCGTCGGATAAGCCGGAACTTTCAGGACAGCCACGACCCAACGACAACCAGCGGGGACGCAGTTAGAGTCCACCACAGAGCCGTTCTGCATGGGACGAACTTCTGGGTCCAGTCAAGGATCATGAACCGCCGAGTTTTTCCCGCGATTGGGTGTTCAGGCAGCCCACCGGGACATGATTTCTCGCGGCGCTTCAAACAAAACTCACGCACGGCTCCATCCTCGGACACCGGTAATTACCGATAAAGCAAGAGGAACTCACAGAGGATCCATCAAGGCCGAAGTCTCGGAGGTAGAGAGTATCCACCACCTTCAGAAGATCCGTCAACTAGGGGAGTCGTTCACGTGATACCAGAGCCCTACAGTGGGGCTCCGTTCTTTTAGCAGTTGTTCTAGAGAGGGGCACCCCGTTCCAGTGGCCTGAACCCTCACCAGAGGTTGCCGAGCTGGGAGAGCTAGGCTTCAGGGTAACAAGCCAGAGAGCGGCGGCCGTACGTACCGCTCTTGTCTCCCTTCAGAAATGCCTGTGACGCGATCACCGTGGAAAAAAACCACTGGAAGGAACGTCCTCCCGGGCCCCCATGGGACCGAAGGGGGACGCAAATGGGCGGCCGGGAAACCCTGGCCTGGGATGGTATGCGACTATTGAGCGCATCCTTCCTCAACATTCGCCCACGGATGAACTAATGTCTAGACCCGGTCAGATTGCAGACAAGTGCAGAGAACAGGCAACGCTCACATATTATACACTCCGGGACCTAGCGTTCTGCACGGGGGGGGGGGGGGAAAACCTTCGCAGGATAACGCAGCAAGCAGCAATGGCTGCAGCAACCGCAGGACTTTTCGTAGTCAGGACTTCGTCAGAAGAGAACCAGCCGCCCAAGAGCAACAAGGGTCAATTTTCCCCAGAAAGGGAGGCACGGATAACGATGCAAGGACAGCGATGGCGGTGGATGCAAAAAGGGGCGGTCGATCAAGAGGAGGGGACGGGGTCACATGGTGCATCCCCCTCCCCGGAAGAGGAAGTGAACTATCCTCAGGCCTCAGAGCCTCCCCTTGCGTGGGGAGGGGAGGCAGGGACATCATACACCCGGTGGAGGTCGGGAATTCGGACTCATGGGTTATGCCACACACGAGAGACGGTGATCTTCAAGGACGTGAACAGACGCCAAGCCCTTCTCCAAGAGGTCGAGCAGCTGCATCAGAAAGCGGCGAAAAGCCTTAGGGTACCATCAAGCGAAGTGGCTCCTCCTCAACGTTTTGTTCTCACCACAAAGAAATCGGCGAGTGGCGCCCGATCCTCAACCTGAAGTCGCTCAGCCAGTTCTTCAAGCCACGCCCTTCAAGATGGAGAGCCTATCAGCCGTCTAAAGGGACTCAATCGGGCCGGGGAGGCATCCACCTTGACTCAAAGGTGCTAAACTTCCACCACTCAGAACATCCTTACATAGGAAGTGGCTCGTTCCCTATACGAACCGACGTCATCAGTTCCAGTGCCTCCCATGTCGGATTGCCGGCAGCGCCCCGCACATTCACCCCGCCACATCTCACCAGGATAGTGAAGGCTGTGTAGCAGAGTTCCTCAGGCGAAAGAAAGAAGCCATTTCGCCTTCGTCTTCGACTTTCTCGGGGCGAAGCTGATCTTCAAGCCGGAAATGGCGTTTCCGACCACGCGAGCGCATCGCATCTACGACGCAGTGCGCCGGGATCCTCATGAAACTCAACTAAGCACCGGCATCTAGACTAGAGGGCTGGGCTTATCCGCACAGTATTACATGGGTTCTCAACAGGCGGCCCGCGGGGCCAGATCAGTCCCCCGAAGCTTTGGTGGTTGGCCCTTGGAACAGTTTGAAAATATACAGCAAACATAGCAAAAGAAGGTGCTCTGGCCCGCGAGAATGAATTTTGAAGGGTATACAGCCGCCATGGCCCGCGAGCCAAAATAGTCTGAGAACCCCTGCAGTATGACAAACGTGGTATCAATCTCGCCAGACTTCGCATGCGAGTAGTATACGCACGTCTATCGCGGTTCAATATTCATCGAGGAACCGGAGGTCCAAGAGATTCCAGAGTCCCACAATCAGAAGAACGATAGCGTGGTGGTCTCACCGGATAATCTCCGCCGGGAGATCTATTCACATCAAGACCCTCATCTTTCAATCTCAGGACGGACGCATCTGATGAGCGGGTGGGGAGCCCACGTCGGAGACACTCGCTCTCGGGGATTCGGACAAGGAAGTTGACCAAGCATCACATTAGCACGTTGGAGTGGTGTGGGCATGTTTGTCTGGTGCTGAGACGGACTCTCCATCTGGTCAAGGAGGTCACGTCTAGCCCGAGTGCGACAAATGCCGGTAATCTCCGTCTTTAACAAGCAGGGCGGATCCGGGAAGTCACACCATTTGCCTACAGACATCTGGAGTGGTGTCTTCGTCATCAGACCACCCTGACGACTGTTCCACTTTCCCGGGGAAGACAGCACATGGCAGATGCTCTGTCGAGGAAGAAAGCCGGGGAAGGAAGGACCTTCGAGAGTCCGGGTGTCTTGGTGGAGTTGCCCTTCACACCCAAAGAATGCAGTATGGCTTTAACGGGCTGGATCACCCCCGCGTGAACCTGTTCGCAAGCTGCCGCAACGCACAGCTCCCGACATACTGCTCGTGGGCAAGGCTCCTCCGGATTGGGTCTTCCCGTCAACGGGGCCCCACTACCGTTATTACGGCTGCCCTTACCGTTCACAGGCGATATCTTAGGAACTGGATATGGTCTTTCCCGTCATCGGGGCCCCACTACCGTTGTTACGGCCGGGCCTTTACCGTTCACGGGAATACTATATTTGATGAAACTTTTTCCAGCGGCAATCACCCAGCGGCCCTTCGCCAGGATGCCATGACAACGGAGCGAGACGGAGTCGCAATTTACGCCTTTCCCCGATCGCCCGAGTACAGCTCCGAGCTCCCGAGGACAAGCAACTGCCGCATGATTCGTGTACTCGAATTGGCATCGACACTCCGTAGTTTCCAAGACTTCGGGCTTGGCTGTACGCCAACCTGTTGACTTGAAGATCATCATATCTCCTACTGATCAGTTATGAAATTAGGGAAGTTATTCCAAATTTTTGGAGCTACTGGTCCGTGAAAACTAGCCATGCACTGTGGACTCTGGAGGTCAGAGCACTTTTCAGTCAGGTGTTCCTGTAAGAATACGGTTAAATTGGTATGTCAGATGAAAATAAAAGTATCAAGCCCTCATTTTTATTCCTACAGATTTATAACCTAATATTGATAGCAACCCTGATTTGAAACCCAGATATCGCCATTTCTCCAGTTTTAGGGTTACTTAGGCAAGGGTCTGCAAAAAACACCATTTGCAGTGGAGACTATCTACTATATTTCTCATGTAGTTACTGGTGTGAAATTTTGGTTACTAATCCAAATGGATCACTGATTCTATTGCTGTGGCACTAGTTCATTTTATTCAAATCGCTTCCTGTCTTTGTGTTTTAAAGGTAGGAGATCATTTTGTCTAGGCAATCTGCCTAGTTTGACTTAGGAGGGATTTTTGTAACCCTCCCACCTCGCCCAAATTTTGAAGTGTCTGCTCTACAAGCATTTTAAATGCTTGCGGGTTATGCATTTTCTTGAACTGGTAGTTGGGATGAGCTAGAATAAGTAAACTATATTGTACAGTTATTAAAATTTATATTTTGTCATTATATTTTTAAACTCTAGGTGGCAGTGTGTTATTTGACGAGGCTGACATTACTTTGAACTCTGAGTACATCCTGATCACAGATATGGGACTCCTGCAGGTTGGTACAGAGGAGGAACCATTCCAACATAAAGGAACTATTGTGCTACATGGTCATGTAAGGTCAAAGGAATTACCCATATATGGTGCAAAGGTGTTGGCTGTGAGGAATGGAACCCTAGACCTTCATGGTAAGTTGAGAGAGTCAGCTGAGTGCTATTTGTAAGTTTTGATTGTTTTCAGCCTGAGGATAATTCTCTACTCTCTCCGATCCTTTGAAGTTTTCCATTCTACCATGAAGCTGTGAGATAACAAAGGGTGTTTTCATAAGGTGACACCCTTCTTTCTGACACCCTTATGAATTCGGAAACCTTATCGGAATAAACAGGCCTGGAAAAAATGTTAATTTCCCAGGAAGCAGGACAAATTTACCACCAATTATGAAGGATTTCCCACCATTTCTTATGTATTTCTTTATCCAATTTTCCTCCTAATGACCAAATGACCTCCTAATGACCTCCTAATGACCAAATTTTCCTGGAAGGATGCATCATTGTTGATTTGTGATGAACCACTCTGCAACATGTTTGAATCCCTAAATGTACACTAAAACAGCACTTCGTGATCCACAACCTTGTCCCAGAACTTGGGTAAAAAAAGGTTGAGATTTGTAACTAATGTTGAAACATCTTCATCAGTGTTTCATAATCGTGGTGCAGTGATAGTCTGTGGTGAATGATGGTGCTGTACAATTATGTGCATCATTTTTGTCTATTAAAGGCTGACTCAGAGATTTCCCGGGGAGGGCGCCCTCAATTTTCAAACAAATTGTGTTTTTTACATATACATAATGCTTGTCCATATAATAATCACTGTGTGAAATAACTAAGCTCAAATCGAAGTCCTTCATATAGAAAATCACAACTTTGTTTAAAAATTCCGGATCCGGAAATTTTGTTATACACGGTATCCTATGCATTGTTATACTGTACATAAATGTGTACTGCATAAAAATGAAAAATCCAATTCATCTCTGACTTTGGAATGAGCCAATTTTAGGTGAGTATCTTGAGTATTTTTAATTAGTACACAAAAAATATATTTTTCGAAATCTCTGAGTCAGCCTTTAATGAGTATTATAGTTAATTGATTTGCATAATACAGGGTAATTTACATTAATCCACTCAAATCAACACAACTTGTCATCCACTAAAAACTTTTAGGGCGATCACCCATGATGATCACCAGTATGTATAGTTTTATGGTATATTTCATGTATATTAATGAGTATTACAATTTACAAATAGCAAATTTGCATATTAAGTTGTAAATTTTAATGAAACCCACTTACTGACTGTTATTATGCACTGCACAAATTTTGAGCCAAATGAGCCAGACTTTTAACTTGTAAACCATCAAATTTGCAGGTCAACCGATCCCACTGACATGGACATACCTAGCAGAGAGCATCAGTGTGAATGATACCACGATGACTTTGATTCAACTGTAACTTGGAATGTAGGAGACCAGATTGCCATAGCGTCTACAGGGCACCGACATAGTCAACGGGAAAATGAATTCCTTAAATCACTGGTAAGGCCAAAAAAGGTTGTCTCAGCTTCAATTCATTTTTTTGTCCAAGAAGTTATGTGCTTGAGTTCGTATACACGTAGGGTTACGCATGGTGTGGGGAAAGGGACACCAGATGTCTGGATGGATGTCTACAAGCTTCTACATAGAACATTCATTATTAGTCCACTCTGCAGACTAAAATGATCAGTCAATGACCTTCAAATGTGGCATGGTGATAGAACATGATGAGGTCTTGTGCTGTTTACTTTTTTGACAAGTTATGAATATTATTGAGTTCATTTGCATATTTTGAGAAAAATTCTTAAAATCCACTCTACAGCCTAAACACGAATAGTCCATGAACTTGTAATGTGGCTTGGTGATAGAACATGACGAGGTCATGTGCTGTTTACCTTTTGGACAGGTTATGAATATTAATGAGCTCTATTTGCATATTTTACATAAAATGTGAATAAACCACAGTTGTTACATCTTAATTATGCACTGCATAATTCTTATTTGCATATGTAGACCACTTTTTGGGGGTCACTTCATGGCCAAATCCCATTTTCCTGATCAGAACAAAAAATCAAATAAATCTCTTAAAACCTTAGAAAAAAAAGGTGTAAAATGTGAATTTTTACACCTATGCCAGCAGAGAGCTGAGATGAAATTTCTTTTTTCCTGGCCTAAGTAGACTGTGCTTAGCTAGGAAACCCATGGGACCATAACCAAACTCTTTACCCTTGCATATTGAAGTTTGTTTCTAACATTGTACATTCAACTAACGCACACTCAGAGCATAATCTGTTTCCTCATCTCATAGGTCCATATGCACAAAAAGTTAGACCAGCTTTTAAAGTTAGACATGTTTAAAAATAAACAAAATAACAAAATTAGTTTTGTCCAATGATAGTTATTCACACTTTCTTCATAAAGTAACTAGCAAATTTGAAAGATTTAAATGCAAATTTCAAAATAAATACAAAAACTCTCACGCCTGTGTAAAGGAAAATGGCTTTTCTGGTGGGACAAAATTACACTTAGACCAGGTCTAACTTTAGACCTGGTCTAACTCTTTTGTGCATACGGACCTTCGTGGTAGCCTATATTATGTGTGTTCAGTTCATTCTAAATTTTAATTATTCATGAGCTGCCTATAATGAGTTGTATGATGGACAAAATCATGTTAGAGACAGCCTGTCATACAAAAATCTCAAAATTTGCATACATTTTTAGGTCTAGAAACAGTCGTAAATGGCACCTTCAAGACCGTTTTAAAATGCTTAAGGTTGGTTTTCACAAAGAACAGTAATATAAGGTGTTGATATGATGTTAGCATTGTAGACACAAAATGGGCATTTTGAATTTGGAAAATGACTGATTGTGGCTTTAATACCACATATATTGCATGAATCATGTTTCACTATTTCATTTTGACAGGTATATCTCCAGATAAACAGACCCTCACTTTTGAGCCACCCTTGGAGTATGACCACATATCCCTTGTGCAGACGGATAGATGGAGTTACCTTGGAAACGAGAGCAGAGGTTGGACTACTCACACGCAATGTGGTGGTGCGTGGTTTCGTACAAGAGGAATGGACTGAGGAGATTGAAGCATGTCTTGAAGAGTTTGATACAAGTATGATGTATTGAGTTTTGAGATTAGTTTAATGCTTCAGAGTAAGAATAAATAAAGAAGTCCATGATCTTTCTGGGGAGTTTCATCTTTGTTTCTTCTCTAGAACTATTTTCTTTCTGCAGAAAGCAGGATGTTGTTCTTTTAAATATTTTATTTAGGTAAATATCAAAACAAATTCTAGCATGATGAATGGATGAATGAGTGATGAGGAATTCTAATATAGGCAAACATATTCAAATTTTAAGTTGGATCCTCTTTTGACCACTTTCAAAATGCTTATTAGCCCTTACAATAGAGTATCTCATTCACATCTACTGTATGTAACCATACATGCATGCTATTTTTTTAGAAAGTTGTTATTACTTTTAAGTAATTGTTAACTGATTTGGTGTATGTTTCAGATCAATTTGCTGTAATGACTTGTTTCCTGGGACGTTTTGGTGAGGAGACTGCCTCGGACGAGTTTGGCGCTACAATCATGCTTGGCGCAAAGGAAAAGGACAAATACTGGGCTGTTGGCCATATTGAATACACAGAATTCACACATGCCGGACAAGCTTACAGACTTGGTCGTTATCCAGTGCACTTCCATCTTAATGGTGATGTGACAGGCAGTTATGTGCGAGGCTGTGGAATTCATCATACTTTCAACCGAGCAGTGACAATCCATGGTGTTAACAATCTCCTGGTTGAACACAACGTGGCTACAACATTATGGGACATGCATATTTCTTTGAAGATGGAATTGAAACCCAAAATACTGTCCAGTACAATCTTGCGATATTTGTACGTCCCAGCAGCAGCCATCTGAATACAGACATCACACCAGCGGCATTTTGGGTCACAAATCCCGACAATCGTATCCGTCACAATGCGGCTGCCGGAGGGTCGCATTTTGGGTTCTGGTACAATGCCCCAGTGCACCCTGAAGGCCCATCCTACACCGATCAGATCTGTCCAAGAAACGTCCCACTACTTGAATTCACAAACAATACAGCTCATGCACAAGGATGGTATGGAATTGGATCTTCCCCATATATTACCCTCGAGAAGGAGGCGGCTGCTCGTCGACCACATCCACACCTGCCGAATTCTATGGTCTCACAGCATGGGAGACCGAACGTGGTGCATAAGCAGTGAGGGTTTTGGGTAGCGTCCCGTTCATCAACTTCCTCATCTCGGATACCGACAAAGCTGGGGTTGAATTCCAGACTACGTTTGATGCTTGGGGCGGGCCAAAGCTGCAAGATTCTACCATTATAGGATGGAGTGGCTTATCGGAATCTAACAAGAGTGGAGAATGTACTATCGCAGGCATCAAGCTTCCTCAGAGCAAGTACCTCACAGTTGACAACGTCAAGTTCATCAATTTTGACCAGGACAGGTGCGCAGCGGTCCGTGCCTGTTCTCACTGCAAGACAGATCAGGGAGGATTTCAGTTCGCGTTTTCTAATATAGAGACTTCATTCAGCCAATTAAAGCTCGCTGGCCAATGCAGCATAATGTTGGTTGGAAGATCTTGATGGCTCTCTCTCAGGTGGGTATATTGCCGACGGTTAGCAAGAGGGGGAAAATGTGTAGTTCTTATGCTCTTTCATAACGGTTTCAAACTGCCATCATTTTAGATTATTTTCATTAAGAGTCATGTGGTGTACACCTAGATATTTTTGAAACTCATTCGGCACCTTTTGAGATATTGTGTAGCATGCATAACAGAATGGCTAAGGGGGATGACCTGATTTAATTATATAAAGTTTTCATCCAGTCAATTATCTTTTGCTCCAATAAATCTCACACAGCAGTATTGCTCACTGAGGTGTGTCCGGCCACAACCGTTAGCGGGGACAAAACTGGATTTAAAACTTTGGTTTAACTAACCTAACTGACTAACCACCGTCTTGATAGAATGGCTGTGACCCCAGAACCCCATCTGTTTTTCAAAGTTTTTGTGCCGTATTTCAACCCGTTTTGATGTGAGAGCTAAAAACTTGATTAGTAGCTCCATAAAGTACTGTGTGGTCGACTAAAATTGGGCATGTTTTCGCTCATAACTTACAAACCAAACATCCTTTTAGCCGAAGAAGATTTCCCAGGGTAATTGAAAAAAAATAGTAGCTTTCATCAGACACCAAAATTTTGACCACTTCCGGTAAAATCTGGGGTTCTGGTGACAGGGCTATACTGATCGGGCAATGGCCCTTTAAACAATATAATTAATTATTAACAATAGGTGTTTTGACTGACCGTACCTTCCAAAATCTGTCTATGGCACTAAAAAGATCCTTAAAAGTTATGTTACTTTTAAATACAGGAGTAAGCGCAGACTACTCTGTCCTGCCATAACAACCCCAATCTGCCTCCACATCACTGTGAGTTTAGGATGCCTGAATTCGGTACAATAAATCTACCTGGTGCAGTTGTGATAACACAGTAACATTCCATCGTATGGCTTTCAACAAGCCCACACCCGGAATCACTGCTCTACAACGACCCGCTGTTTACAACTGAGTACGGCACAAGCAGAATCAACTACCATAGAACGTCCTCACGCATCCTGAGGCTGATGATTACGCTAGTGGATGGGGACTCCTACACTTTCTTGTTTGTTTAGGATTTGGATCATGTAACCAACATCTCCTATGCGGCAGACTTGAATGACTTCAAGAATGGCCGATATGTCTTGCTTGGTCATAACTTCTCTCAGGTACCAGACATGGTCTCTATCACGGGTGACATCAGGAATGCTTCCAGTGGGTGGGTCCCACGTACGAAGACACCATTCAGGTGGATTGGTACTTTGATGAAGAGGCCATGAAGCTTAGTTACCCCGGGTGATTAAATTATTTGGAAAATCACGATGAACCAGATGTGCTCACATTTTTTTGTCTGTTTTTACCAATTTCCTTTCCTGTTTTTTTACCTACATTCCTGATTCAGATTGCAAATTCCAGTTGTATATTTTTGAATGTGTCGCATTTCCAACGTAGGTAAAAATGGGGAAGGTTAGAGGAGCCAAATGTTTGTTTTTTTGATCCAAGTTATAATCGTCGCCCACTCACATACTTCTTATCTGACATTTTTTTACTTGGAGATCTTTTGCTAATGTACTTATAATGTTATGGGCTATAAACACAAAGTTACAATCTTAAAGTGACGCTAATTCTTGAGATATTAAGCATTTTGATCAATAATCTCAAAACTGCATAATCCCGATTTCACATACTGTTGTAGTTTTATTTAAACATAATTTCAATAGGCGTTAATTAATGCTGTTCGTAAACAAGTTGTTTACGCTTTTCCAATACAGAAGCTATTTGCAAGTTATCTGTATGTGTGTTTCACATAGAGATCTATCTGAACGCATTGAAATATAACAGTGAAATTAGCGTTGTATGTTAAAAATACAACACTGTTGATTTTCACATACCGACTTGATGACTTGTCGCGTTATACCAGGAATACAAGTTGCACTTTCAAAACTCCTCATGTTAAAACTTACAACTTCAGAATGTTTTCTTCACTGATTCAAAATAAAAAGTAATTTGTAGTGTTTAATTCCATAGTACAAACATGCATATCCGGTAGAATTTCCATGGCGATTTTCTCGAAAACGGCATTTCGTCAGATCAGATAGTAAACTCCTCAAAAAAAGTTTGGAAATTTTTTTCAGACCATGTATTTCTTATTTAATGCAAATGTTATTAACACTCAATTGCATATCAGCGTGTGAAAAGTCAGTTATTCCTCATGTAACAATGACACCAAAATGATAAGTATTGATGACTTAATGGTTGAGTGACATTCCTTGATACTTGGTAGGTTTGAAAGAGAAAGTGGCCAATTTCAGTACCTTTCATTCAATTTGATGTGGCTTAAATTAAGAGGATTAGGTTAAACGGAATGTGCCCAAATGGATGAGTTTGCTGATGGCAGGCAACTGAAGGTTTTTTTTTAACCCTTTCTTCTCAAGTTACTCATGTGGACCGATCCTTACCGGTCATTATCAATCTCGAGTACCGCTATTGTCCCAGATGACATAAGAGATGACAACGACCTTAGAATATTGTCCACGTAAACGACAGCATTGTGCCTTCAATGAAAACAATTCTTGTCTTCCGTTATCGGGGCTGCCTCACCAAAAGCTGTCGATCTTCCAATGCAACGACAGGGAAACTTCACAACGTCGTCTCCTCCAAACTCTTCCGGAGACAAATTTCGTCTTCATCTGAAAACATGACTTTCTCACCATGTTTAAATCCACTCCTGGTGTTGCCAACATCAGCCTAACCCGGGCCGATGGTGAAGGCCTGTCATTGCTGGCTTCTTAGCATTTCCATATGTCTCTCAGATTGGTCTTGTGTCAATACTGCCCATAATGTGCCTGTAATTTTCTGGAAGACCACAATTTCCAATTCCGAAGAGAAAAAGTAATACCTGTCTTTCTGGGGGTGTTGTCACCCGAGGACAACCGCCGCTTCTGGGTCTCACCATTCCATTACATTTGCACGGTTTTGTTTTTCATTTTTTTTTTTTTTGATACAGCACTAGGGCTTACCCCAACACTGGCTACAAATTGATTCTGGGATATGCCAGCTTCATTTTCCCCATGGCACAAGCCTCTGTAACTCTTGATCTCGGGGCCATGTGTGAGATAACTGAATTTGACCATTTCTTTGACGTTTTCCTATTCAGAGACCCACGTTCAAGCAAACCTAATCCTCTTAAGCGGTGTAACCCTGTGTAACTCTTAACAACTGAGGTATTGAAATTTGGGCACTATTCTTTTCAGACCCTGCCAGTATTCAAATGAGTGTCACTCATCCATGAAAATCAATTCTTATGTTTTGGTGTCATTGTACAGAGGAATCCTAGCTTTGCCCTGATATGCAAGAATGTAATAACATTTTTAATAATTTTTTATTTTTTTTATTTTTTTTATTTTTTTTATTTTTTGAGGAGTTTATATGATGTGGGCGACGTTATAATGGTTACCAGTGTTACTAATATTGGAAAGAAAAACTGACTTGTTGTATGGTACACCCCACAGCAAAATCAAGAAGTCCTGCCCCAGAAGGCTGAGGAAAAAGAGGGCATTTCACAGCTGTTTGGCCCATACAAATTGTCTCTTTTATTTTTAAAACATTTTTAAAGCAGTGGCGACACAATTGTGACAAACTGATATAAGTAGAGACATTCAAGAGCTATCATCTCTGCAAAAACAGACAAATCATTGTGGGAATCTTGCCATATAGGCCGACAAAGGTCCATATTTGCATGTTATAGGCGCCTCTTAATCCCATTCTCCATAGAATAACATTCAAAACACCAAAATTTTACGAAAAATCATATTTGCCCGCAATGTAAAGTTTGTAAACTTTAAGAATGTGTTAGTGGATTCAAATATTCCAAATCATTGTCCAAAAGTGTGTCGCCGGCGATAATTTTTTGTTTTTATTCTGGTTTTTGTCATAATAAATGAGACTTTCAAACAGCTTGTGGTTCTGCACAGAGGCTCAGTCAGGCCAACCTTTGGCACACATTATTGTTATCTACACAGAAGTCGCTCTGTATCATTATAATCAAAAGTTAACACTGAACTCTCAATTTGAAATCATACAAAATGTAAAAAAATAACCACAAAATAGATATCCTTTTACTAAAATATCCCCAAAATATAGTTCAGTGTTCACAACAGTAAGTAACATTGTAAAGCTTGTTTTTATCCTTTGGTGATGGTAAAGTCTCCTTTTTTCCTGCGGTCACCCTTTTGCCGTGATTATGTCATACAATTAAAAAAAATCTTATTATAAGTCGATTCGCCTGATACGTTCGTCCCCGAGTTTTGGACCTATTCCATCAGCGGAGAGGGCTCTACCGGGAAAATGCAAGAATTCAAATGCACGTGCCACACCGGATTATCTTGGAGGACACTCCGGTCTTTTAACTCACTCACCTGCCACTAAATACAATTTCATTCATGTATGGAAACGCATTATAATAGGGTATTTCAGGCATTAACATTGCTCACAATTAACAGAAGTCCCTGCGCCTCATTGAATTTTTCACCTCCGCAAGAAATAATGGTACGGGGTCACATATCAGATGAATCGAGTATAGTTAAACCTACAGTACATTTTCTTTCCTTGAGTCGGTGACACCAGTGTGTTATGCATTGGTTGCAACATTAAATGAGGAACATTGATTCCACTTCCCCCGCTTTTGCATGTGCGCATATAAAGGTGGTGTGAAAATGTAAAAGCAAATCTGTGAAAGTGTTATCGTCTGTGGTTGGTATTCTGAAAGGGAGACTAACTTTAGACCTGGGTTTAAACCAGGGTTAGTCCTACAAGAGGGGACCTTTTTTCTTACATCATACTCTAAAGTTCCAGCCCATCCATGAGGAATTTTCTCACCCGTTACATTTAACTTTCACGGTATTTTGAAAGGAAAAAAAGGTCCCCTCTTGTAGGACTAACCCTGGTTTAAACCCAGGTCTAAAGTTAGACTCCCTTTCAGAATACCAGCCTGTAACTCCAGGAGAGCAAATGAACTTAAGATATCTTTCTGTTCTGTTTCAGTATCCGGCAAAGGTAAATCTAGCTCACGTAATTTCAACATCGACCTGGATGTCTATCGGTGCTACTATGAGGACTGCATTCCACCAATACCACAACCACCACCAGATGGACGACCAGAAAACGTCAGCTATTGGTCAGACGTTGAGGCTTGGAAGAACGCAGAACCCGGATGGGGAGGCAACAAAGGCAATGGCACATACGGATTACCAGTAGATGGAGATGATGTTATGATATTACCAGGTATGATGTTATGATATTACACAATCAAAGATTGAGCAGAAACAAAAGGAGTAGTTCTTGAAATAGATCAGTCCAGAAGAAAGCGTACAAGTACGTACATACGTCATAATTTCCCACAATGCAATGCAACTTTTTAAAGAAATACATTAGGTTTTAACATTTCACCCCGGGACAGTTTATTTTTACAGTTCTGAAGCTGTAATCTTAAAGATTTAAAGCTTATCAACAAAATGTATGTGCGGATTTTTGATATCTTTTTTCAAATAAAAGGTATTAATTAATTAAGAAAATTGATATGATCTCATCAGTGGCATTTTTTTTTCAATAATTAAATTTCGACACATGAAATCAAAATTTTGACACATAGAATTTGTTTATAATATTGTTTGGCATCAGTTCTGAAATTTGTATCCTTTCTCATCTCAACACTGAGAATCCCGAGAGGATTTTGTAAAATTCTTTTGTATTTCTTTATAATATGGTGACGTATGTATGTACTTGTACGTATACATACAAGTACGCTATTGTCTGCACTGTAGATTGATCAGATCTTTAGTAAACTTCATTAATGTTCGTTATGAGAGAAGAGATATGATTGGATAAATATCATGCATTGATATTTGCCATTGCACGGTGCATATGTTAATGAGCATAGGTGGTGTGCTTATGACATTTAGAAACATTACTGCATTCAATTTTTGATGTATTTAGACTTTTCTTTAATGTCTGCTTTTAGTCAATGCTGGGAAGGTAACAGACTCACTGTGGAGGTTTGGCGATCTCCATACAGCAACATTAGATGGTGAAATTCAGCCCAATCACTTTGAGAGAGATGGGCTCTCTATTCATGTGTACACACTTTTTTACTCAACAGAAATATTCCAGCTCCTATCAGGAGCCTTGATGTGAGTGGCTTTGTCTGGCTTGACAATAAGCCCTGGCGTTTTTGAATCTGTAAAAGTTGATACTTTCGCTCATGTAATTTTTCGCGTTTCAGCCATTTTTTAACAGTTTTGCTGTTTTTAATTCACTCTTTCAGCCATCCTACATAGAACTTACACACAAAATAAACATTTTCGCGGGTTTTTTAAATTTCGCGCTAGATTAGAAGTGTGTGAAAAGCTCGAAAATGAAATGTAGCGCAAAAATTTCCACTTTTAACAGTACATCTTAGATTTTTCTTAGTCTGTATATTAATGAAGCCCCCTGCGGCTCTGGGTGAAGAATTGACCCGTTGTGCTTCCCTGCATGTCACAAAAGGCGACTAAATGGGGACCTTGTGGGGTCGGGGAGAATAGGCCCGCTTGTAGTTTTAAGGAACTTGTAAACTATGTATTTAAGATGTGTATTTAAAACGTAATAGGGATCCACTGTATAATTGTTAAGATGTTTTAAAAGTGCTAAAATTAATTGTATCAGTATCATTTTGGTTAGAATCTTAGTGATTTACTACGTTAAACATGAAACGACCATTTATCAAATATACATTTAGCTATATAAGACCATCTTATTTGAATCTGTAAATGGCATTAATTTTCAACAATATTGTATTGAGTTTATCTTGTCTTTTAAGGGGATCTCGTGTTTTGCAATTTTCTGAAGTTATTGTTGATTATTAGTACTTGTAGTTGAACATTTTACTTGAGACATGGATGGGTGATGACATTTTTCATCGTTGTATGATGTGTATAATTAGAAATTGATTCAGTGTATCTTGTTAATCTGTGTTTCTCTATGTTATTTTTTGTATTCAATGGGTTATCTTGTTTTATATACATGGATGGGTGGAGGATCTGTTCTCAGTGAATTGATGTGTATCTATAGACAAATCCGACGGCAGCAAATGATGTCAGAATTGATCCGCCATACTGGGGGCAACCCCAAAACCTACCCAAATCTTTTGTACGTCTGTACCACGCTTGTTAGTAGGAATTCAAAAGCTCCACTTAATCTGCACATTGGGTGTAATTCAAGCAGGATGCACCCAGCTATGGCTGCCAGCCTCGAAGTATGAGTAGGACGCGTGCGTATACATTGTACCGACTTTCAGCGCGCGCGTAAGCAAATCACAAGCGCACTGCACCTGAGAGGCGGCACGGAGTATACGGCGCGCGTCGTCACTTCATACTTCAGAAAGGACAAAGTATATGGAGATGCCAGTGAGGTGTGAATGTAAAATCGGATTGGTGTATTACAATTGTTTGTTATTTGAATTGAAATGAAATTTTAATGTTGAATGTTTTTTAGACACGATATGACACAATGTAGTGGTGTCGTTAATTTTAAATTTAAAAAAAAAAACACTCACTCACTCACTCACTCCTCACTCACTCACCTCACTCACTAAATCAATGTTTTAAGAACAATAAATCATGAATAATCCTACTCATTTGAAATTACCTTTTACAACACAGGATCAATATATGGTAGCGATACAGCCTACTATTTAATGGGGGAAACTCGACATCTATGGTACATTGGAGCTAGATGATTCCATGGATTTACATTGACTGCGACTGTATCCTTGATCCCCGGCGGGCGCCTTGCGTAGGGGAGAGTGAGGAGCAAAACCGTTACGCATTAATGTTGTGATCTCTCTAGTCGTGACCTAGTACTCCTGACATTCATACCAAACGGGCCTAATGGGTTCAAAGGCCTCGGTAAGTGTAATTACTCATAAAGGGGATAGCAGAGCGATTGTGATATGAAACTCAAAAAAAAAAAAATCATCAAAATTTGTGGTTTTGGTAATTGTGTTACTGGCTAATGTGCTCACATAACCTGCAGGGTGGCTTGAAATCTGCATATTAAAGATAAGGCAGTACTTTTATCTGATTCTGTTAAATGTTGGTCTACGTGGCAGTATGCTGAGTGAGGTGTATCTGCTCACCCCCTTGGGCGGGACAAAACCGGTGAAAAGTTGGTTTTAACCTAACTAGACGTGTGTATCAAAACTCCAACTTGAGATCAAAAAAGCCTCTTTCAGTGTGAAGATCCAAGTTATAGCGTATATTGTGCAATCAGGCTTTACAGTGATCTCAAACACAAATATATCATTAACTTTGTTTATCGGTTCGGGTAAACCAAAATCAGCAGTTTAGTTTAGATTTGAGTCGTCATCCGGTATGTCTATTGGCAGGAGATGGGATACAAAATTCCTCAAATACTTCATTTTTCACTATCTGAGTTTTTGTTTACATGAAAGTACTGATATGGAATTGTAAATAGTTTATCATGATTTATAAGCTAAAAAAGCATTCCACATTTTGTGATTCTCTCGATGCTTATCCCTTTAAATATATTCTTATTTGTAATGTTTTGGTAAGAATATTCTTGAGACGGGGCGTGTTGTCACTTTCTTAAAGGAGTATTATGTATGGCTGGTATGAACTACTGTCTTCAAAAGTACCGTGTTACATTGTAACAATACGCTGTTTGTTTCAACATTCAAAAAATGTGCCATAGGGAATGATATCATTTATATAAAAAGTTTCATCTTGATAAAAATGGCCTTCACCCTCAAAACCCTCATCTGTAAAGTGGTTGCGGCGATATTTCACACATTTTGATATGAGAACAAAAAAACATTATTTTGTAATCCCCATAGAGTACTTGAAAATTAATGTTGCTAACCAAACTGGGGCACATTTTCCGTTCATAACATCCAAACTAAACATTCTTGACATCCAAGATTTCACAGAGTAAATGAGAACAACAGTAGCTGGCTTCAGATACTAATTGGACTGGTAAAATCGGGGTTCTGATATGAATGAGTAAGCTTAGTATCTTCTGAGTAGTTACTACGTAACAATAATATTGAGTTCCTTAAAATTGGTGCTCAGGTCAACCACTTTTACAGTTAGGAGTGTTTGAGAAGTATGTGAGATGTGGCTATGCTGAATGCAGCATTAAGATATGCTGCTCTTGATAGTCATTTTAGGGTCAGTGTTGAGTCATAATGAATCATCTGACAGCCAATGGAACCAACTGACACAGCCGTAACAACTTTGAAAAAATACAGTTGAACCACTTCAAACGCCGCCAACATGAACCAATGCAGTTCCAGCATGAAACCAACTAAACCAGCTTGACAGCCATCGTGAACCAATTGATGACGTCATACGGAACCAACTGGCAGGCCAATCATGGAAAACCAACTTGCCGCCAGCGTGAACCAAGTTGCCGGTTAGATATAACCAGTTTGATAGCCATCGACAAGCAGACGTAAACGAAATGCAATTGTGTTGAACCAACTTGCCGCCAAGTGTGAACCGCCTCCTTGCGGCTCCAACATGAAAACCAACCTGCCATCCAGCTGTGAACCAATTGCCAGTTAGTAAAAAAACCAGTTGATGGCCACGTGAACCAAACTGATGTCCAAACATGAACAGAAATGCTGCCAGCAATGAACCAACTTGAGTCAGCTTGAACAAACTGAATCCAGCATGAACAACGGGACTTCCCGTGTGAACCAAACTGCCATCCAGCGTGGATCCAAAATTGCTGTACAGGTGGACCGACATGCAGTATTAGCATGGACCAACTTGCCTTACCTATTGGAAAAAAATCCAAATGAACAACTTAGAAAAACATCAAGTGACGACTTTAAGGAAATCCAGTGTGAATCAAACTTGAATTCAGTGTGAACTAACTTCTTGGCCATTCAGTGTGAAACACCATTGACAGTCAGTGTGAACAACTTGACATTCAGTGTGAACCAACCTGGACATTCAGTGTAAACCAACTTCACATTCAGTGTGAAACCAACTTGACATTCAGTGTGAAACAACTGGACATTCAGTGGAACCAACTTGACATCAGTGTGAACCAACTGACATCAGTGTGAACCAAAACTTGAAATTCAGTGTAAACCAACTTCCATCAGTGTGAACAAACTTGACATTCAGTGTGAACCAACTTGACATTCGGTGTGAACCAACTTCAATTCAGTGTGAACCAACTCACATGCAGGTGAACCACTTACAATCAGTTAAACCAGCTTGATGGCCATGAGTTGTGGAACGTGATTGAGTTTGTGATTGAGTGTGTTGTTTGATGGTTTTCGGGTGTGCTTTGGATGTGGATGTTGGGGGGGTGGTGGAGTGTTGAGGGTTTTTTGTGTTTGTGTGAATGGCGTGTATGTTTTTTGGTCTTGCCCCCAGGTATGAACAAAATGTTGTCCCTTTTTCTTGTCTGTTAGGATCGGTGAAGAGGTCGTGTGAGATGGTGTGAGGAAATGTGGTTGAGGAGGTGTGGGGGGGTGTTCTCGTTGTGCCATGGGAACTGGTGAGGAAGGAGGGGGGGGGAGCAAGTCGCTGGTACAGACAAGGAGCCCCCAAAGAGGAAGAGATAAAATATAGTTATTTGTTTTGAACCAAAATGCGCCCATTATAAACTTGACATCCAGGGTGAACCAACTGACATGCAGCACGAACCAAAAAACTTGACGGCAATCGTGAACCAACTTGACGTACAACATGAAACTTGCGCAGGCTGAACCAACTGACGTCAGCGTTGAACAACTGACATCCAGCGCGAACCAAACATACATCTAGCATGAACAACTTGAGGGCCATCATGAACCAACTTGACATCCATTGTGACCACTTGACATTTCAGTGTGAACCACTTGGACATTCAGTGGAAACCAACTGAAATTCAGTGTGAACCAACTGACATTCAGGGTGAACCAATGACATCAGTTGTAACCAACTTCCCATTCAGTGTGAACCAACGGATTCAGTGTGAAAACCAACGCCATCCAGGCATGGCATTCAAATGCTGTCCAGCGTGGACCGACATGCAGTGTATAGGCATGGACAAAGATTACCCTACTTGAAAAAACATCCAAATTGAACCCTTAGAAAAAAAAATCAAGGGGACCGATTTGTAAGAAATCCAGTTGAATCCAGTGTGAACTTGACGGCCAGAGTGGACCAAATTGCGGACAGTGTTGAACAAACTTGGACAAAACATCCCTATTGAATCCCACTTAGAAAAAAAAACTTTTAAGTGTGGGATAACGGTTTGGGTAGACATCCAAAGTGAGCCAAGAAGATATCTAATGTGAACCAACTTGACGTCAGTGTGAACCAATTTGTTGATGGCTTCAAGCAACAATCTGGACCTCCAGCGTGTGGTGAACCAACTTGACATTCAGTGGAATCAACCTTGACATTCAGTGTGAACCAATGCCCTCCAGCATGAACCAAACATGGCGGTTTGCCAACCAGCTTTGAGGCAATGCAGGTGAACCAAAACTTGACGTCAACAGACAAAACCGCCTCAGCATGAAACTTGACGTCCATGGTGATGAACCAACTTGCCGGCCAGAGCGAAAACAATTGTCCGTCAATGTGAACCTAATGTGAACCAACTGACATTCGTGTGGAACCAATTGACATCCATTGTGAACCCAAAGTGAATTCGGATAGTGTTGCTGTGAACAAATTGACATCAGTGTAAACCACTTAAACCAGGGCTTGAGGCAATCGTGAACCAACTTGGCGCCAACATTGAACCAAAATGCCGCCCATTATAAACTTGACATCCAGGGTGAACCAACTGACGTACAGTGCGAACAAATTGACGGCAATAATGAACCGAAAAATGATATGACATTCAGTGTGTGAACAAATTACGCCCCCCAACATGAACTTGAAATCCAGCGTGAATCCCAACTGCATCCAGCATGAACCAACATGGCGGTTTGCTAAACCAACTTGAGGGGCCATCGTGAACAAACTTGACATCACTGTAAACCAACTTGCCACCGAGCGTGAACCAACTTGCCGGCTAGCATTCAATGTGAACCAACTTGACATTAAGTGTGAAACAACTTAACATCCATTGTGAACCAACTTGACGTCCATTGTAAACCAACTTTGCCTTCAGATTCCTACCTTGAACAAATAATTATTGTGCAGCCCCTTATGATGGAGGCCAGTACAAACATTGGTAAGATCTACTTGATTATGAGAAAATGCAGCAAAAATCACACAAATTGGGCAAATTGTGGCAAAAATGCTTTCACATATGCATAATGTTATTATTCTTTGTTGATACCATTTCAGGATCATTTGGTGGTCTTGATCTGCATGGTCAAAACCACACTGTCTACTGGACGCATCTGGCTAACACAGTAAATCCTGGTGATGATACTATCACAGTGATGGATGATACTGACTGGCAAGTGGGTGACGAGATTGTCGTCACGACAACAAGTTACGAGGCATGGCACACTGAAACGTTTCAAATTGTTGATGTACAGGATGCAAGAACTTTTGTACTGAATAGTACCTTCCAATACAAGCACATGTGTAAGTTCTTATGCCCATGTGTAGTCTGATATAAATTCATGTTTTATACTTAATGGCCAGTATTCACAAAAGAACTTAGTCCTGGCTTAACTCTTGTCAGGACTAAGTCCATCTAGAAAGACCCTTTAATTTTTTAAAAATATGAAATGAAGAAAACCAATTGAAATAGGTACGTTCTCAGCTCTGAGTGTCCTCCTGTACTTTCTCTGTTGTATTTCAGCCAGAAACAAGCTTAATATAGGAAAGAAGATAAATTTTTAGAAGATCCTTCTAGTAGGACTTTACTGGACTAAAAGCTTACAGCCAGGATTTAAATTTTTGTAAATACCGGCTATGTTGTTTCCCTCTTGGCATTTATAGGTGTTAATGAAAAAAAATCAACCCTACATGTAAGGGTCATGTTGTCAGATGAGGAGGGTCCCAATAGTTCTGGAATTTTGGAATATCGTAGGATTTTTATTCATGTCAGTTCATTAAACAGCTTTTGGGGCGTGTTGATGATGCGATAGTTTGAGAGGTGGTAGATTCACCCAAACAGTACAATAGAAATTGGATGTGCCGATACCGAAATAAGATTGAGGCCATAATTAAAAAATGCATTTTCTAACGAAGAAAATATAACAAGGCAAATTCACTGATAAATTAAACACAAACTAAAAAACAAAACTATGAAGCATTAACATTAAGAAATTGATAAGAACTAAGTAATTATTACTCACCAACATTATTTACGTCACTAAGAGGTTAGAAAATCTGATCGGTTTACAATTATTCTATTGTCCCCAGTTGGGCAATTATTTAAGTAGTTAGAGTTTTGGTCACCCATAACAAACTACAATATTTACATGGCCCTAATTTTCCTCCTATAACCCAAGCCTAATGTTCTTATGACACTTTATCCTATCTTTGATTGACTCACAAAACAAATGAACGATAACTTCTGCAGACTTTACGACAATGTATTCAATTGGAATCGGCTATGAAGCCTTACATATTCCAAACAAAAAGTTCATGCTAAAATGGGTTATTAAAGCATTTTATTATGTTGAACAAAGTTGAGCATTCAGAAGTTATTATGGCTTTTTAGTTTTATATTAAACACCTCCCCTCCCAAACCTAATCAATACCTTCGACAATATGCGTATACGGACAGGAATAAAATGCAGCTATAACTCATAAGTAAACTTCAGTCTAGCTTTATGTGACGAGGAACGATAGGAGAATTAAGGAGGAGAGAAGGGACGAGCGAAGAAGATAATTAGACTATCATACCAAAAAGTATTACGCCTTACTCACTACTAAGATGCCAATTTTTACCCACTTCTTTTCAAAAAAACCATGGGACTGGACCCCTGCTTTGTATAGGGGGGAAGGGAAATTGCACGGACCGCAAAACTTATTTATGTGTTGAATGCATTGAGAAGTGATCAGGCTGATGTCACTGGAAAGACTTGTTGGTAATTATTATGTTAAGAATTTTTGGACTCCATATAAAATTCTTCTGCTAATTTTTACCAATTTAGTTGACCAAGAAACACCCGGCTAATATCATTTAGAATGTTCCAAGGTATTTTGGAATGTGTGCTTGCTTGAGATGAAAACTGAATGTATTCTTTTTAAACATTTTTTCCAGTATTTTATTTTAGAGTTTCAAGCGGCCTTACTTAAGTAGAAATACTTTCCAAATATACAGCCACTTGAAGCTCTTAGGAATAAAGACTGAAATGAATTAGCGCTCATTGGTAAATCTCACGACTAGATAGCGGGAGGACCAGGTTCGAGACTGTATTTTTCATCTTTATTTAATTTGATGCTCGCCAGTTTCTGATCTTTATAATCTTTAAGATGCATTCATATTTCATACTCTTTGTAGCCAAGGAGTACACCGTAAATACTGTTGACACCACCAAGACGGATTCCATCAAGCTGAAGTTGGGACTGCTGTCAAGGAACATCAAGATGAGGGGCGCTGCATATGACGACATGTTTGATGAGTCCTTTGGTGCCAGGGTCATTGTGGGTAAATTCTTTCATCAGGAGGGAAGTGGAATACAAGGTAAAGAACCAATGAAGATTTAGAAGAATAAAAAATAGTATTTGTTGTTTTGGCCCTATCTAATATCGTGTCATATTTGGATGGGCAAGTTCCCAATATTTTGAGAGTGGATGCTACTACGAAAAAAAAATATTGTACTGCCCATCCAATATTGACATGATATTAGATAGGCAACACAACAAATCCTATCTTTTATTCTCATTCTTTGTTTTAGTTTTTTGGTTTTTTTAATCACGCCGAAAATACTTTTTATTTCAATAATATTAATTCAAAGGGCAAAAATATTCCCACGGTAAAAAATGAATGAACCAACCCGTACTAGCGGCGTTGATGGTACCGTATAATCGTGCATAAAACACTTGTGTATTATGAATCCCCCCCTCTTTGATTCGGTCTGCAAACTTTCACAAGGGAACACCCTGGGAAATTTGTTCATTAACCTTCATTTGAAGACATAATCCACTAGAATGATGCTCCGATCTCCACGGTCAAAGAATTGTCCCAAGACCCCCCAATACATGATGTTAAGACTTATTCTCAGGGACTAGAATTAATTAGGGACAGTTTGAGAGGCCTCAAAAATCTCCCAAAAAGATGATAGTCTGTGGTGGGCTATAGTGCGGCCCATCCCAGTGCATAATGGTATAACAGTTGCAGTGGCGTAACAGGCAGGGGAAGGGAAGGGGGGGCAGGGGCCCACCTCCTTGAGACTTTGGCCGGTGAAAATTGAAAAAATCATGCTAATCAGCCGTTTTTTTAGCCTCTGACGGGAGACAAAAATTGGCCTTTTGACCCCTGCGAGGGAAAATTTCCATGACTGGGAAATTTGCCCCCCTCAGAGTGGGTAGGCCCGATACGCCAATGAACAGTTGACTCTTATTACCTCAGTTTTTCTGAACACCTATTCTAGAACAACGCTTTCTATTATGCTAGATAAGAGTTTAACTTTATCCATATTCAAATTCACCAAATTCACAACATTGAATCCTTTCTTTCTGAGGCTATGCCGAAGAATTATCCATGTGAATTCTTCCCACTGTGGTACAAGTCTCAAGAAGGCTGCTGGACAGACCTTCGACGATCCCCGCCTTACTCTTGGCATCCTAGATAGAGACGGGCACCGTTGATGATGCTTACCCATGATTTGTCAAGGGCTGTAGCTTCCACAATGATTCAGACCTGACATGAGATTGTTATGGAGCAAATGACGTGTGGTCAGGGACAATGTTATACATCACACAGTTAGGGCCAGGTATGTAGATTTTCCTAAGCCCTGTCATAAAAAAGTGGGGGGGTTTATGGTTACAATCAAAAAAAACAATTGGTCAATATTAAATCGGCACAAAAGACGTAAGCGCTTTGAAGCATCACATTAAGGAAAAAAGGACAGGCATTGCACTACTTTGTTTCATTTCATTTGCTCGTTTTCAATCGAAAGATAACTCCAGTTTACTGTGGAACACAAAAACCGAGTTCGTGCCACTTTCTGGTCCAGTGAAAAAGGTAAAACAGTTACTTTAATCATAATGTTATTCATATTTGAACAGATCTAAAATTCAAAGAAGGAATTAACTTCATAAAGAAACTTTAAAAGATGCAAAAACAGTTACATACTGGTGGAAATAATCTTCAGAAAGTTCTGGCTTTAAGATAAACTATACAACATTTGATCTATATGTCCTATTGTCGTAGGGTTCAATTTGTTTTCACTAAATGAAAGCTTAAATAATGTTCTTTAAAAAATAACATGAACCAAATTGATTTTGGAGTCGACTTCAGACTCTTTCAATTGGCTTTATCGTGATAGCATGACAATTAAGGAATTTTTTAGTTTTGTCCAAAAAGCAATTTCATTCAATTAGACAAGTTGATTTCTAAGACAACTGGCAACCATCGTTATTAACCATCACTACCATTCTTGTTAAATCTCAGCTGTTATCGATTGGAGTAGTAGAAACAGACTGATTCACAACCTTGTCTCTCTGGTAATCTTCCCCGGTACCTACCAAGACAGATACGAAGATGAAAACCTCATGTGGAACGCCGGCTTTGAAGTCGAAGAAGCATCCAATCCCGTCCTGATAGATAACGTGGTTGCTGGATCAGAACGGGTCGGCTTCAAAATACGCGGGGAACAATGCAACACAGATGGAAATCCCGAAACAGACTGGAGAGGAAATGTTGCACGTGGAACCCTGCATGGAGTACACATGTTCCTTGAAGTCTGAACGACGGTAAGATATCCAACTTTGACATTCAGAAGAGCTTTGACTTTGGTATATACTTCCCAGGTTAGTTACATTCTGCAGTGAAGGATTGAGAGGTGATGAAAATACATTGAAGACTGTAACAACTCTTAACCCTATCTTACCAAGCTTTTTGTGTCGCCTGCCCTAAGGCAGAAGAACACATAGGGATCACTTTGTCCGCTTAGTTGTTGATGTCTGTTGATGTCGTGTGATTGTCTGTTGTTGTGAAAAAGGGTTAAATTTGCCTCCAATATCCACATACTTGATGGATGGATTTAAACCAACTTTGGGTCACAGGTGCAAACATGGCATTCCCCAAGTTGTTGATGAGGTCAAAGGTAGGCAACACAAGCGGTCCGAGGACCGATGTATTTTTTGTTTTGTTTGTAAAACATGGGTTTGTTTTACCAAGGGGGTGGTTGACACCCCCCTTCAAGAATTGTTATAAAGCACCCAGTGCTTTGATTTTAGATTTATCAGTGGATAGCTATGTCCTCCTCTTTCATTGATACCAAAATAAGTACAACCTAGTATGGCACACAATGGACGTCATAATGTCCACGAGTCAAAAAAAAATTGAATTTTCCACAAAAAATAGGCGAAAATCTAATTTTGCCACTGAAAAAGGTATATAGGAGTATCGGATTTTATTTGGTTTTCAGCTCTAAGTGCAATTGACAGTTGTAAATTTAGACAGAGTTTTTTAGAGCCATGTATGGTGCATAATATTTTTTTACAAATTGTACCATAAAAATATTCTTGGGTGGCAACTACCTCCCTACTCTTCAACTTTCTGAGGAATATCATAACCCCCGGACCACAGATGCTGGGATCATGAAACATGTTTGTAGATGTTTTTTTTTCCATAGAGGCAGGTGCGTAGCCACAGTCGTGCTGGTGGTGGTTATGAGGGGTGCAACAAGTGTCCCGATCACAAGCAAAAAGTCCCGGTTCGCAGGGCAAAAGAACTCGAAAAGGGCTGACTTTAAGGCAGACTCAAGAGATTTCCCGGATGAGGCCGCACTCAATTTTTAAAACAATTTGTTTTTTTGCATATGCATAATGCTTTGTCCAATACTAATCACTGTGTGAACATAAAAGCTCAAATCGAAGTCCTTCATAATCATATAGAAAATCACACACGTTGTTTAAAAATTCCGGTCCGGAATTTTTGTATATACATAGTATCCTATGGCACTGGTACACTGTGCGTAGTAAGAGTTTACCATGGAAAACAAAAAAAATTCGATTAATATCTAACTTTGGAATTGAGCGTTTTAGGTGACATCGTTAGTTCGAGATGACTATTTTAAGTAATGCACAAAAAAAAAATAGATTTGAAATCTCTGAGTCAGCCTTTAACATGAATATCTGTTTTTTATTTCCCGATTTCCCCCACCTTTCTACGCCAGTGCATAGATGTCTACATTGAGTTTGATGGATAATGACCTTATTTCTAGGTCACAGGGTCAATTTTACAATTGAAATCTTACAATTGATATCTCAAGAACCACTAATGCTGGGACCATGAAACTTGTTTGGTAGATGGATAATGACCCTTGACGTCATTCCTACAGGGTCAATTTCAAATTGCTCCCAGCTGAGGAGTTTTCAGGTGTGAGTCATTACATTTTGAATATTTGGCTATACTAGACTCATTCATAATGGTCACATTTCTGAATTTTTCTTTTTCAGGTTAAAGCTAGTGTCATCGTAAGCAGTGTTACTCTTGTTGATAACAAGGTCAGTGTGATGCCATTGATTTATGAGCCAAACGCCCTCTCTCACCAGACGTCAGACAAATTTGTGCGTTTTGAGAACTCGCTGGTTGTAGGAATGAGCCCCGACTATGAATGCAATGGCATTGATGATGTAAGAATTGATAATGAATAGTTTTCTTCTATTTTATTTAATTGGAAGAATTAGCACTAAAATAACTGAATAACTTGTTAAGGCCACTTAACATAAAAAAAGCAAAATTGGGGAAGGAGGAAGACACTGTAGAGTTAAAGGTGCTTGTTCCGATTTATGTGTATTGTGTTCTCTACTTAATATGAGAGCCTGGCACTTGCACATACGCCCCATCAAGTACCGTGGGAAACAAACTTGTGGTTTTGATGGTAGAAGCAATAATGCACATTTGCAAAGCCCTATTCAATACTGTGCTAATATTGATGGTTAACCATTAATTTGTCAGGTTTTTTTTTATATCTTGGGAATTAAATGGACTTGAGGGCTCAAATTTCAGGATGACAATGAGAAAAATACGGCCTTTCATCTGATATCAAAATCGATGCTACTTCCGGGTAAATCGGGGGGGTCCCAAAGATGATCGGAACACGCACCTTTAAAGGGCCATGGTTTGATCGCTAATAGCCTCGTCCCCAGATTTTACTGGAAGTGGTCAACATTGTGGTCTCTGAAGAAAGCTACTATTTTCTCATTTACCCAGTAAAATCATAGGGCTAAAGGATGTTTGGTTTGGATGTTCTGAGCAAAAATGTGCCCCATTTTCGTCGACCAATATTAATTTTACACACTACTCTATGGGAATTACAAAATTACGTTTTTAGCTCTCATCAAAACAGGTTGAAATATCGGCATGAAACATTACCATTAGGGTTTTGCGGTGAAGGCCATTCTATCGAGATGAAAACTTGTATACTGAAATCAGGTCATCCCGATTTAATTGAATTGGGAGGTCTAAAATCATTGCTTTTATTTAAATCAAATCAAATCAATCAAATTTATTTGAACTTCAACATCACAGCAGTGTATAACAATAACAATAAGCAAGCCAAAGCCAATTTAAAATGATAATATAAAGTTAGAGAAAATCTATGCTATAAAGAGAACAATTCATTATGAAAAAGTAATTTACATAACAAAGAAAATTTATAGCAAGCAAAGGCATAATGGTAAATGAAAGTGAAGCTGAGAATATGAAGATCATGTAACTTTAAATGGGCCGATATAGCCATATCTATTTTTCATCTTGTATTGATGGAATGACCTTGACCAAAGAATCCCATTTGTAAAGTTTTGCCCCGATATTTCAATCTGTTTGGATGTTAGAGCTAAAACATGATTTTGAAAGCCCCATAGAGTACTGTGTAAAATTAATATTGGTCGACCAAATTGGTTCACAATTTTGCTCATAAAATCCAAACCAAACATATTTTAGCCCCACAGGGTAAATGAGAAAAAATAGCTATCTTCAGACATGAAAATGTTGACCACTTCCGGTAAAATCTGGGGTTCTGGGGACGAGGCTATTTGTGATCGGCCATGACCCTTTATATTGATGTAATGCCATAAAAGTAGGTTTCAGAAGTGTAGCATTAGTGCAGGAGAGTCTAGGGCTAAGTGGCTTTTCTCTTATGCAAAGGGTGTGTGGTTCTAATCCCGGTTGGAGGTTGAATCAACCACTTGCTGAAATTTAACCGAGTCTTAACAGTTCACAGCTGTTTGAAAGTCTCATTTATTATGACAAAACCAGAATAAAACAAAAAAATATTAATAGTGACACAGTTTTGACAACTGATTTGGATTACTTATTCAACAAGCAACATATTGCGGGCAAATGTGCTTTTTCTTAAAAGTATGGTTTTACAAAGATCTCTGTGGAGAATGGGCATATAGAGAGCGCTATAACATACACATCATGATCTTTGTATGCCTATATAACAAGATTCCGGCAATGGATTTTTCTGATTTTTTCAGGGTTATTGTGCTTGCATGTCCCTTCTTGTCACAGTTGTCAAAATTTTGCTACCACTGCTTAAAATTGTTCTAAAAATAAGAGATAATTTGAATTGGGTCAGACAGCTGTGGGTGATAGCCCCCTGATAAGTGTGTATGCTACATAATTTAAATTTATGGTTTTGTGCATATTAATGAGTACTAGAGTAGATTATCATATGTCTAAATGCCAAATTATTCCAGGGCAGTCGACCAGGCACAGGGAAAGCAAAATTCCAAAGTTGTCCTGCTCCAATAAGTACAGGACCAAATGCTTGTGAAACGCATGGGAACTATCCAATTTTACATTAATTTGGCCCAAATTTAGGCTAAGTTGGTTGTAATCCTTCAAAAATGGGACGAAAATGCAGATGTTATGAAGTAACACAAAGCTTGCCATTCAGTTTAAAGGGATAAGCAGTAATAATGTAAGAAAATTTAAAAAAAAATGAATTTTATAAATCAGGGATAAGTGTGTACAATTCCATTAAAACTACTCTAATAGCTTCTAATGTAAGAAAAAAAATCACCAAATAGAGAAATTTGTCATTGCCTCCTGCAAATTGGCATGCAGTGAGAGGAGGGTATCTCAAAATGTACACTAAACACCTGATTGTGGTACACACACTAATCAATAAACAGATCAGTAATGTTTGTGTTTGAGGTCAAAGTGTACAGGTCATGGTGCAGAATATTGTCTGGGACATTTGAAGGAAAAGGCTTTTTGATCTCAAGTTGGAATTTTTATACAGATGCATAGAAATTCCCAAATTGACAAAATGTACCGTAATTTCAAGCTAACTACTTGCAGATTACTGTGTTAACATATCCATGCCCATAACAAATATACCATACATGGATTTTTATGATTTTATTTATGTTCTGGATTAGCAAATCCCTACTTATCCGTTAAACTTTGAACCCAGTCATGTGCATAGATCTCATCTCCCAAAGAAAAAAGGGATGACTTGTTCATAGTCTTTTAGAGGACTAGAAGACTACTAGATCTAGAGTTTTCAAGAAATTGATTGAACCTGCCATTTTCTGATGCTTGATTTCATAAAATGTTCATTAACCAATACAGGTGGTACCCGAGAACGCAGGGCAGAGCGCCAAGCAGCGTGGGCCACGGACACCGTCTGACGGACATGTTGGATTTGTTTTCACCTCATTTGAATCCACAAGCAATGGGGCTCCTTTCTTTGAATTCCATTCAGTTATGTTTTATCCAGCCATAAGTGGTGTATCAATTATTCAAAGTATGTATCAATTTTGAGATGTTGTCAAGCAATGATGCTCCTGGAGCATAATACTTAACTCTTTGCTTGCTAGGCAATTCTGTATAAGTTATAACACATAAGTCAATGGCATTTTGAGATGGCTTTCCAAATATTAATTTGCAGGTCATTTGGGATGCCATTTAAAAACAAACAACAAAGCCTAGTGCTTCTTTGGACTGATTTAAATGCATTTTTCACACTGATTCTGAGTATGCTCACAAAAATAAATAATTTGAAATTTTTATAACAAGAAAATTTATCATTGAGCGTGCAAAGAGTTAACAGCAAAGAATTTGTAAATAGCTGTAAAAGGTCATTAGTTATTAGTTTGAGTTTCAAAACTGGGGGCTGCAATAATTTAATTATACATGTCATGCAAAAATGGTCTGAACTTTTATGAGAATTGAGGGAGGGTTAAGGTCACTTTTTAATTAAAGGGGCATTTCGTGATCCACAGCCTCATCCCTCCAACTTGCAAAAAAAAGTTGAGATTTTTATATCATCTGAACTGCTGGCCTTAAGTATAGTATGTGTGCATAATCTTACGTGCAAATTCGTCCTACTTTTGAAGAAATTATGATTTTGTATTTTCTGTCCATAAACGGACAGAAATCATAGCAGCCTATGGGACACCATGATACAAACATTTGGGCATAACATCAAAACGCACCATCAAAATCAACTGAAATTTTGGAAATAATCTTTTCTCTGGGATATCTAGTGAACTATAAACAAAAAATTATTTGTCAGGATCACAAATGCACCTTTAAGGTCCACTTTTTGGCAGTCCCACATCTTCTCAAAATTAAACCTCGCAACACATTTGATAAGTGGGTTGTGCACATTTAATAGGTTGCACTATGGTTTTAACCCCCTGGGCGTTACCAAATATGATACAATATATCTGATTGGTTCATTAGAGGACACAACATGGAAAGAGCTCTCTGAAACAAGTGGCTAGGGGCCGACCAGGTAACCCTATACTTACCATGCACAGTTTTCATTGCAATCTCTAATCTGTAAGTCTAAGATAATAGCAGGGATGTAAGTCTTTCAAATTTCTGGATTTTTTAGGAATCCCAATTTTGTCCCGGATTTTTTACTTGAAGTTAGAAAAAATCCGGACATAAAAATTAAAAAAATTGCTAAATAAAAAAGTAAATGAAAACGTGTCTTTCACCTGCTATTGTAAGAAAATACATCAACAGAGGGCGTCATCATCCTAGGGTCAACATGGTCATGCCTAGGTCGCGCCGTTTGGGTCGTGAGTGTATTCTAATAGCACATTCGAAACCGCAACTCTGTGGAGTTATAGGATCATTGGTAGAAGAGTGTTCATGATCGGAAAAATATCAAATTTGAGCTTCTTTTTTTAAATACCAAAATGGGAGCTTATCGAACTGCAAACATTAACGGAATTGATGCTGAGGTCAGGGACAAGTGGAAGTGGAATTGGATTGAAAAAAATGGATAAAGAGACTATAAAGACGGCTTGTTTTTGTCGGACTCTATTTCGGAAGATAATGGTCCCATTTCATGTTTCAACAAATTATGCATGTTATGCCTTGTATCCTACAATGCAAATTAAGTTATGGAAATGGTGGGAGAAAAAGACCTAAGAAAATTAAATGATTCTGCAAATCATTGGAGCTATTTTTCTGAAAAGTTAAAACTTTTTAGTACTTACTTTTGAAGGTTTCTGTTAAAAAAATGCTAAGAATGCTGGTGGGGGTTCAGGGGCTCTGCCCCCTGAACCCCCACCAGGGGCTCTGCCCCTGCACCCCTTGCATCAGAAGTGAGAATCGCACCCACCTTTAGATTACAAGACGAGCGCTTATACACGCATGCCACGCAACTCGAGCCAGCAGAAGATACCTAAATAAATACTAGAGAATAACCGATATGATCGGTATTCTTGAAATCGAGCCGATTATGACCTTATCGGTATCTGATCGGTATCGGCAAAATTCTCATTTTTTACCGATTTTCTATACCGATTAAATTAATATCAAAGAGGTCCAAACTTGAATTAAAATTGTTCCAAACTCATGGCAAACGGGGTGAAAATAAATCGAAACTGAATCAATCAATTTATTGTTTTATGTACACAAGAGTGTGTATATTGTTCCTAACTTACTATTTCGCCATTTTAATGGTTCACTTAAATCAATCTGCTACTTTCTGGCAGCTTTGGACTGTCGAAAACGGCGATGATAACACAAAAAAGTACACAGAAAAAAATCAGAATCGGAATGAACCGATTTTGAAATTTTAAAATCTGTAATCGGTATAACAGATATTAGGGTGATCGGTTAGACACTAATAAATACATTGACAGAATAACACATACCATAATCGTCTTGATTGACGAGGTTACCTGGTCGGCCCCTAGCCGCTTCTCCTCTGAGTAACCAATCAAAAGAGTTCTTCTATATCTGTAAACCATACCACTCTTCACACAGTCTCTTATTCGCTCATTATTACCTTCCAAGTAACCAATCAAAATAGTGCTTAGATGTCAATATATAGGAGGTAGTGCCCCCAGGGGGTTACGTGAGCATTAATCCCCTAATTAAGAAAACTAAACGTGCCACTGTTTAATAAATTTCCTAAACTTTTTGCAAGTCATCTGTCTATTATATACAAATGGTTTTTTTAATTGGAAATTAATCAACTTTGAGAATGAGAAGTAGCACTTTGTACATGTATTCTTCACACCATTAGACATTCTATTCATTTGTCTCAATTCTTTCACCAGTTTGCACCCCCTGATTTTCGCACAAAGTTATGGTACCAGAACCCATCAAAGTCAATCTGCTGATTTGCATTACATAAAACAGCTTACTGAACTGTGTCCCTGGTGAATGATGCTAAAAGACTGACATTAAAATTGCTTATTCTTTCCTCTATTAGATACAATATTCAGCCAATTTCAGTCTAGATGTGGCCGATCCAATGTGATGATAATGACCAACCCTATAAGTGGAGATTATTTGCATCCCATTCAAACCAGCAATATTTACATGGATAGTGTGGACTCGGCTAATATGATGTGGCTTCATCGCCCAGCCCTAGGGTATTGTTAAACATTATTTGTTACCATTTGTATTGCTGCCCTAAATAAGGTAGATGTTTCATATAGAAGTCCCAAGTATGCAAATGAGGTATTGCAATTGGTGCTGTCATGCACTGTATGATGTTGTGCAGTAGTGCAGGACAAAATCAATGGCCCGTATGCATAAAAAGTAGTAAATACTATTTACTTAAAAATGTAAGTATTTACTTCAATGTATATGCATAAAATGTAGTAGAAGCTTTTACTAACAGCTTTTACTATTAGCATTTGCTCAACAACCTTTTACTTGAAAAGTAGTAAATACTTCCATTGATATGCATAAAACCAAGTATTTACTAGAGTTTTCCTAGTAGATGCTTGAAAATTCCAAGGTAGCTACAGAGCTACCTTGGCCGTATACTAATACATGTGTCGATAACATAACATCTACATGCAAAATGGCTGAGTTTATGCAGTTACCAATTAGAAAGCAGAAGGAGTACCAGCCAAGAAGAGTTGCATCAATGACTACTTATCGATCTGAGTTCAGATTTGATGAGGAAAACGTGGTTTGGATGTCAGATCATTTTCTGGGTGAATATACTGAAATATAGCTGTCAATACAGCTGTGGCAGATGAAAAGTCTGTTAGATAACTGGTGAAGTATATCTCAAGGACATCTATATGATTTTGAATGGCCTTTTTGCAAGGGTTCTAATAGTCTGACTTCACATGGATTTACTGAATTCATAAGTCAAACTAGCAAGTACTTGCATTTACTACGAAGTAAAAGGTAAAGGTTATGCAGACCAAATCTAGCATATATGCTTTTACTTTTACCTTTACTTGACCAGCACATGCTTTTTACTTTACTATTCACTATAGAGCTATTTACTATTTTTTATGCATACGGCCCAATGCATACCTCATTTGCTATAGATGAGTTTTGAACATCAATGTTTTACCCAAAAACCCAAGTTATGCCCTGGTCTACTGACATTTTATGATCATTAGTATTAGTGTATATGCTCCATATTTTGTATTTGCTCGCGCAGAAATCGTGAGCTAATAATATGATGTTTTTCCGTACCTGACCCATCTGACACACTTTTCTTCTGACACACTTAATTCTGAATTTGGAAACCCTTCACAGAAGAAGCACGAATGTATTCCGTTAAGGTTTCCGAGATTCAATATGTGTCAGATGCTCAGGTTACTGAAATTCGCATATAATATAGTATTACTTCTGAATGCAATGGGGAAATTTTGGATTTGAAAAAAAGTCGGAAAGTATTAGTCACTTCAATTGAGTTGTATTGATATTCCGTAGCCAAGGTAATAAAAAGTATGATAGCTTTGTAAGTAAAGAAATATGAAATTTGATTTCTGGGCTTTCCAAATTTTTGTGGCTTTTTAGTACAAAATGGGTTTTGTTTTCTGTGTAGAGGACTAAAGTTGCACGGTCATCAAACATGTCACAGGAAAAAAGCAATGAAGGGAAGGGCAGTTACTTGGTAACATGGGACGATGAAATGAACAGGGTAGGATATATGACAACAGTGCCCAATTTTTGGTCAGTGGGTCACTTGGGTGCCTTTTTGTCCCAGCCTAAAATAATTGGGAAGGGGACCATGAAATGAACAGGGTAATGGAAATTTTTAAATGGTGAAAAAAGTGGCCCAATTTTGGTAAGTTTGGGTCCACTTATGTGCCTTTTTGTCCCAGCTTAAATATTGAATAAGGGGACAATGAAATAACAGGGTATGGATAGATAAAAAAGTCCCAATTTTGTAAGTTCGGTTGCTATTTTGTCCAAGCTTATTTTGGAAGAGGAGATATGAAATGAGCAGTGTATGGATAGATGAAAGAATGCCCACCTTTGGCAAATTGGGGCGCCTTTTTCTCTCCCAGCTGAAATAGGCGGGACAAAAAGACAATTTTGAGAAGACTTTAGAAACTTAGACGCCACAACATTGTGGGGTCTAGTCATTTAGGGGTCATGGGGGACATATTAGTGCACCTTCATATTTCCTGAACTTTTCTTGCTTTGGGTTTAATATGGCATATTGAACTCAATAAACCACATTTTGGATGTTTTTTTTGCTCAAAATGTAGAAAAATTTGAAAACAATGATCCTGACTGAATGACCATATTTGTTTTTATTGGGCCACTGGCCAACTCTATGTTGGGTAAAGTCTGACTCAGAGATTTCAGAATATAAATTTTTAATATATTAGTTAAAATGTCAACTAGAACAAAATGTAGTCAGCCTAGAATGCTCAATTCCAAAGTTTGATGATGAATCGGATTTTTCGTTTGGATGCAGTAATAACATTATGTGTAATAACAGTGCCATAGGATCTCGTATAAGAACAATAAACTTCCGGATCCGGAAATTTTTAAACAAGTTTTATTTTCTATATGAAGCCGTCGAATTGAGCTTAGTTATTCACACAGTGATTATTATATGGGACAAAGCATTATTAATGCAAAAAACCCAAATGGTTGAAAATTGAGGGCGCCCTCCTCGGGAATCTCTGAGTCGGCCTTTAACCAGACCTCATCATTGTTGTCACTATAGCCTAGTGAACCCATCTACGGTGTTTGACATGGACTGTGATGGTATGTAAGAAAGGCTATGATAATAGACGTGATGGGCAGCTTCCTTGGTTCTTCTGGCATGTGGTCCCGCAGCTCAGAGTTTGGGAATGGGGGACGGCGACCCCAGACGTGGTCTGGGCGACTACAGGATTCCAGATGATGTTGACCAGACCAGATGGGTATCAGGATTCCAGCTGATGAAAAGGCCCAATAAAGGTGATGTCCTTAACCACCAGTTACGATGTATGTGCTGAGTTACGTCCTTATTTTCACTCGAATGTTTTATGCCACCCTCTTCAAAGTTATACAGTAACAATTATTTTTTAATTTTTGGCCTTATGGTTATACTTGAATTTATACAAACATAATAAAATTAAATTGTTTCCCTGTACAATTTTAAAGAAGTGGTACATATGGAACTCTTTCCAATAAATTAGGCAGTATATATTGGTTTGTATGTTTTTTCTGTTGTGATTACAAAAATCGACACCTGCATGCTTCTATATAGGCCTTAGACAGAAGCAATTTTACCAACCTATTTTTTGTTGGCTGTGTTTTGCCTACCTACCTACCTACCTACCTACCTAAACCGACCTAACTACCTACCTACCTACCTACCTACCTTCCTACCAACCTACCTACCCACCACCCACCCACCCACCACGCCACCCCACCCACCCACACCCACCCACCTCCCCACCCACCCACCACCCCCCACCCACCCCCATCCACCCACCCACCCATCCATCCATCCTCCATTCCATCCATCCCATCCATCCATCCATCCATCCACCCACCCATCCCTCCCATCCATCCCATCTGGGCCAATTAAAAGGTGCATTATCAATTGCTATCAATCACACCAAATGTTGCTCAGAAGAACCACACTAACCCAGTCCCCCATTAGGGTTCACGATGTGGGTGAAAGGTCATGTGGGCGCGATTAAAGGGGCATTCCTTGATGATTCTTGAGACTTGCTGGCCTACTACTAAATAGTAGGCGCTTGTCTCAAGATCATCTGTGGGAAATATTTCTCACCATCTCCCTCAGGAGCAGTCTATATAATGTATACATAAATGCAAACCATGGGTGCACTTCACTAACCGTCTCTATATGCTCATGTGGGGGGACTTTTCAAGATTAATACTCCACAAATGGAAAATTTTGCACCCCCCAGGGTGGTGTTTTCAATGAAAGAGTGAGAATAAAAGAACACTATAAATGTAAAACCCGTGGTGCTCCTCCTAACGCACTGCTCATGGGTGGGACTTTTCACAATATGTCTCACAATGAAAATTTGTGCCCCCAGGGTGTTTACCAATATTAATACCTGCTGAGCTACAGCAGCACATTGTGCTCTTGTTTTTTATGCAGCGGCCAACATCTTTATGTTCTGTGAATATAGTGAGCGCGAAAGATGAAACTGGAATTCTAGTTTTATTGCTTTTCTTCACTGCAAATTTTAGCAAATTTGTAATCCTCAGAATCCCCATTGTCTCGCCTTATAATGAAGTGCTAGTCTAGGGTTACGGTTAACGTTGATTGCAAATAGAACATAATCCAAAATGGCAACTTAGACTGGGTCAGTCTGATCTATTAGTTGATACAGGAGAACTGAAAGCTCACTTGGTACCAACCACTCAGCTCTGTCTGCTTGCCTTTTAGTTTGGTCAGTCACGTTTCTTTCTTACAATATCTCCGATTGGTTTATATGTTGATATAACATAATATAAACCTCTAAGTAACCAATCAAACAAGACCTTCTATATAGTCTGTACAAACCTTTAAGCTTTCTTTACCATATCTCTGATTGGGTAAATACATCTGTAAAGGCTTACTCAGAGATTTCCCGAGGAGGGCGCCCTCAATTTGTCAACAAATTGTGTTTCTGCATGTTCATAATTACATGCTTTGTCCATATACTATCCACTGTGTGAAATAGCTCAGCTCAAATTGCAGTCCTTCATATAGAACTCAAAAATACATCTTGTTATAAACTTTCCCCGGTCCGGATTTTGGTATACATTTTCCCTATGGCACGTAATACTTCATAATGTTTGTCTGCAATCACAAGAAAAATCTATTCATCTCAAACTTTGGACTTGTGCATTTTAGGGTACTATCTTTATTTTAGGTTTTACTAATTTTTAATTATTCAAATAAAAATTAGTCTTTTGAAATCTCTGAGTCAGGCTTTAACCCCTAAATATAACCAATAAAATCAGATTGTTAGAACTCAGGTAAGTTACATTTCTTTTCCCCCCATAACCCATCAGGTTTTATCCGGGGCCACGGCGAGTGTGAAGGAAGCTGTTGGACAGCTTACGAGTGTCATGACATCGACCCACCTGGCTATATTGTTGAGAGTTTCCGTGCAGACAAACGGAACCAGACGCAATCTCTCCGGTGGCGCTGTACACTGACGGATACTGGACCTCATCAATGGACCGCAGGATCACGGCTGGTGTCATGGCTACAATTGCCAAGAACGATCAGGTGAGTGATTTTAAGACAAACCCCAAGCCCTGTCAGATTCAAAAGTTATTACAGGAGGGTGGCATATTGCTGGTTTTGCAAATTTAAAAAAATACCAAAGAATCTATTTTTCGGAATTTTTAAACAAAAATTCACCCAAAGACCCCATTTAAAAAAAAAAATGCAAATTTATTTATTTTGCAAATGATGTTTTGCAGAGGGTACAGCTGATTTAGTTATTTTAGTTGCTTATGAAACAGATTTTATTGGTACAATTTGAATTTAAATCAAATGAGATTCTTCTAAAATACTCACTAAGTTTTGAGTCACCATGACATTAGTTTGATCTCCAGTGTTTACAATTTTTTTGCGAAAATTACCCCTCTTCCCACCTTAAAAATCTGTGTTCGTTTGTTTCGTTTCATTGCCGCAAAATAGCTAAGCCCCTTATATATCCATAGGCACAGGGTCTTTGCCCTATGTATGTCACCCACTTAGAACATTGACTGAATGGTAAGTATAATACCCATCTGTAGATCCCTCGATTTTTTCATTGGATAATCGTCCTCAATTTCCTGACAAGAATATACCGTATCACCCCCCCTCGGAGCCAGGGGTGTAACCAGTGGGGGGGCAGGGGGGAAGGCGGCCACCCGGACAAAAAAAAAATAGGGAAGGGGAGGAAAAAAATGGGAAGGAAAAAAGGGAGGGAAGGAAGAGAAAAAGAGAAAGAAAAGAGGGAAGAGAAGAAGAAGGGCAAAACAAAAAGAGAAAGAAAAAGTTGGGGGAAAGAGAAGAAGAAAGGGAAGAGAAGAATGAAAGTGGGAAAAAGGGGGGCAAAAAAAAGAGGGAAACAGGGAAGAAGAGAAAAAGAAAGAGGAAGATAGAAAGTGAAGGGTGAGCGCAGGAGCCGGAAAATTGGCGCCTGAAAAAATCGGGAAACTTCTTGAGTCTTGCCCCCCCCCCCCCCACCGAGGATCAGGTTGGTTACGCCCTCGGAGAGCGTCTCAACGTCCGTATCATGTCAGCTAGGAATTGCGCATGCGTGACCATGCCTCATGACAACAAAAATCCGAAAATTTCGGCGTTCATTTTGATGTAAATCACGCTCTAATTTGGTGATTAGTAGCATTGTTGAACCGAGTTGGAACAAGATTTCAGCATAATCGCTCTCACATACACAAAAGACTTAAATAGATCAATAATTTGTTTGGAATCAGAAAAAGATGATTTTAGGGCTGTTTATTTTGAAAGATTCTTGTCGCTGAAAATCATCAACCCGTGCACTCATTTAAAACAAATAGGCCAACAGTAATTAATTTACGGTACGTATTGTTTGTTTTGTGAATCGCCCTTAGAATTCTCTTAGGCCATACTGTTTGTGGCTTTTTTAACTTTTGTTCTGCTGGATAATAGATAAAAAGTGTTATTAGGTGAGTTTTGAGGTGACACGGATATATCTAGTCTAGGAATTCTGTATGTGGGCTCGGGCTGCGCCCTCGGCCGATACAGACTCGCAATTAGATATAAATCCGTTATCCACCCAAACTTACCTAAGACTAATAATTAAGCCTGAAGAACTTAACCACTGTGGCGGGAGATATAATATACGCTCTGACACGATTGGGTATGAGATACCTTAAGTTTATTGACTTTGATCCAACCCTTTAGTGGCCCATATTGGCTGTTATGACCTTGAATGTTAACCCCGCTCTAAACCCAGGGGCGGATTAGAGGGCGCACGCGACCCCTCTATTTGTGAAGACCAAAGGGCGCCCAGCGCCGCACAGTGCGCTGGGCGCACTGGGAGATCACTACAAATGCCTTTTTGTACGATAAGGCGCCTGTAGATACCCAAAACTGACGGTATTGGGCGGTGGGCGCGGGTAAATGTAACCCTCCTCAGAATTTCGAACCAATTAAAAATATGGGTCTACATGGCGAGCGATAGCGAGACGGAAAAAATTTGGCGCCCCCTCTATTGAGAAATCTGGATCCGCCCCTGCCTTAAACCCTGTCTTACCAAAGGGGGGGTGCGCTGGTAAACTGCAAAACTCTAGGTTCATTATAATTATATTGATTATCTTAATTATGTTATCTGTCATCACTTTCAGCACTTTGTCACCACATAGCTACCAGACAGAGTACGAGCATATTTTCACTGGAACAAACCCACAGAGCCTCAGGCTAAATATCTTAAATGCTGTCAAAAATACACAAAAAAGTCATTTGTCGGTATCGGTATTCAAATCCTCAGCGCTTGGAGATCTACATCAACGGCATTTACATCGTACTTAATATGGTGGATTAAGAGAAAGGGGAGTTCAGATGGGAAAATGATTTGAGTCCGGAAGAGTACAAGCCGTCGCTGGATTCTGAGGTGTATGGCGAGAACTCGACAATCGCGAACTTGCAGACCTTATATGTTTTGAGGGCGAGGCGGTAAGCCTGTTGATATTCGCACGGCACCTGTGTCATGGGTAACATTCGGCGTCCCAGCATCCCACCTTGATGACTTTTATGAAGAGATCTGTGAACAACCTTGTTGACTATTTGGATATTCGAGAGTCACAGATCATGATTGTTGACGTCATCGCTTGAAGACAGCTCACGTCGCAGAGGGACAGTAAGAAGGAGAATTTGAGGTTGCGGTTGAGATTGGAGATGGACCGGCAAAAACAATTGAGATTCCTGGAAATGAGACAACCAGTAATGCAACAGTGCCGCCACCATCACCAACACCAGGTATAAATGTAAAACTAGATTAGCGCTATATATATGATGTATGTGTGCGACAAATCCAAAGTTTACTCACGACTTTAGCTTTTCTCAACCATCTGGCTGATGGTTGAACGAAGACACTTGTGATCAGTGTTGGCAGTCCAGCCTCATTCATTATAGCAACTCACCAAAATGTCAATGAAATTACAAGTAAGAGGTGCCAACCACAAACTAATTTTGGTGCTTTGATGTGGTTCGGCCATGGTGTTCTCTTGACCCACATACCCACAAAAAAAAATTCGAATCACCCTCAATGGAGTTGATTCTTCACCCAACGGTTTTTGGAATAAGAAATCTTCCTTCACAACATATAAAAAATTCAGATTTTTCGTCAAGATTCGCTTTTACATTTTAAAAAAACCATGGCGACGTCTAAAATTGGGATTTCTGCCCCCTCCCCCTGCTTGTTGAGTAGAGTTGTCAGCCAAGCGGGCTAAACCTGAGTAGAAGAGTAAAACTTTGGACATTGTCGCACAGAACCTATCATATTTATTCACAATCCTACAAAATTGAATCTCTTTACGGTTTTATCCTTTAGGAGCGGTCATTATGTAAGTGCCACTGTGGATGGAGAATTTCAACTTTTTTTTTGGTCACAAATTTTGCTTTCCACACTCCCCCCTTGATCATGCTGATTTCCCCATTAAAAGTTCCCGTTCCCTCCCCTCTCTTTTCGTTGATGAAAAATTTCACGTTCCCCCCTCTCTTTTTACAAAAATTTTTCAGGTTCCCCCCTCAAATCCTCCATTCCCTCCCCCCCTCCCGGCGTAAAATGACCCCTCCCTTATAGCTCTTCTTGCTGACTTAAATCTTTCTCTGATAGGGGCAATAATCAGAGTCATTGTCTTTGTACAGATTGCAGCTACCTTACTAACTACAAATAAATAAACATTTTAAAGGTCCCCAGGAAATGAGATGATAAAACCCCTCTCCAAATCTTTATGGAACATTCCATTCCAATACAGGGCCACAAAAAGATACCTACAGTGACATCATTAGTGAAACATTGATTCAGTCAGTGTCATTAATACATTCACCCCATTCACCTGAATTTTTATTAATTCCCTCATTAAACATCATAGTTTCACGAATGATGTCATCCACAACCAAATATTGAATGCTTTCTAGTCCTCCGTGTAGACTACATCAACCACATCATCTATTCGCATTTCCTGGGACCTTTAAAGGTGCAACGAGAGATTTTAGGGCGCCATAGATTGTGTCATATGTATGATTCATATAGATAAGACCCCCAATAGAGTTTCTACCTTGTCTTGGGTTCCAGAAATGCTTGAAAGTGAAAATAAAATGCGATTCATGCGCTTATTTTCAATATAAAACATAGCTGAATTTTTTATTTGCTCCTATACGAAATTAGAAATGCACAATTTCTGTACCAAAGAAATATTTTTCAGCCTTAATCCGTTCCCATGGAGACATTTCTGATATAACGTTTTTACATAGTGCAAAAAATTGATTTTTACATTTTGTAGGGACACTATTTATGTGAAATCTCTCTTGCACCTTTAAAGACTAAAACCTTTAGATAGACTTTTTTAATAATGAAAAGTCCACATATTTTTAAACTTTTACACACAGAGGATGAGAATCTTTAATAATGCACACACCTGTAGTGTTATATACAGCCTGTCTCAAAAAAGTGTACAACCTAAAAAAAATTGGTTAAACATGAAATTTCAAAATAAATCAATTCTTACTTGCATAATATTAAAAAACAAAGACCAGGCTTCCAATGGTGTTTGTTCATCTTATTTGCTTTTGTCAATCCACTTTTGTCAATCCATATATAAGTCAATTAGTGCGATGCACCAAAATCGATTTTGTAGCACTTTTAATTGCGGGCAGAAGTTGTTTCGCACAGTTATGCCATGCGGTCTTTAAGCTCACAAAAAATTGCAACTTGACACAGAGCCAAAACACAGATAAGTAAACAAAGCAGTCTAGTTTTATTGACACAAGTTTTAATTGGCACATATCAAGTTCATGATAAGATCTTTTTTCATAACTAATAAACAATACAATATTTATTGCACGTCAATGAAATGGAGCTTTGAATTTAGACAAAATTAGTATCTGTTAAAATCAAAATACCACTCCAAAATCCAAATCTAATTGGTTTTACATATTGCACGATCTTTGTTTCTTTTGCTATTCTTGAATCCATAAAAAATTGTAATTTGGAAGCAAGATGTCAAGATAGCAAGAAAACACTACCTCAAGACCATAACAACTCTCAATCCTATCCAGAGGGGCCCGTTCCCCAACTCGTGCTTAACCTTACGTGTATACCGACTCATGCGTATGTCCTACATCATAGACCATTTCATACCAGTTACACAGTGCTTTTGACAAAATCGGATTCACTCATGTCATGACATAGTATGCACGGAGATTTACGACCGAGTTTCGGGAACGGACCCTGGGTCTGCTGTCTGCTCCTGTTTCTCTTCTACAGACCACAATCTGTCTAAGTTATTCACTATTCTCAAACCCATAACTTGCTGATCATATACTTCGCAAACTTCACCCGTTACGACTAACTGTCTTTTGTATCTCTAGAGTTTCTTTAATGAAGTTAATCCCCTTTTTAAAGAATGTCACATATCTGTTCAAAATGTAACTTAAGTTTTAAAACTGTATCGTTCGCCATTTTCACTCAACCAGGAAAGTGGCACAAACTCGATTTTTGTGTTCCGCAGTAAACTGGAGGTTATCTCTGGATTGAAACGAGCAAATGAGATGAAACAAAATACTGGAAAGTCCCTGGTCTTTTCTCAGCTCTTTAATGTGATGTTCCAAAACTGACTTACTCGCAGTCCCTCAGCTAGCAAGGTTTTATTGCCACCGTCGGAGGTCAGATGGTTGAGAAATGTTATTCCTATCCAAAATTTTCCGCTGAATCCGAAAATCGACGTCTTGCATGCAGCAGCCGCCGGGTGGGTGAAAAATTGACTTTTACTTCAGTTCACATTTGTGAAGAAATCACCTCAAAATCCCGGTTTTTGTCATAAAAACCTTTATTTTTTTTTTTTTTTTTTTTATTTTTTTTTTAATCCAGTTATAATGATTTGGTATCAATGAAAGGGGTAGTACTTATTTAGCCAAATAAACCATATATCACTTTAGGTGATTTTGTAGCTGAAAAAGGACGAAAAAATCCTAATTTTGGCAAAAAGGATTTTGGCATTTTTTCAATTTAACACCCAAAATTTCACATATTGGGATTAAAACTGAAATATATGGATGCAGATAGCAATCTTTGGATGCATTTTAATTGTATCATCATATAAAATGAGACAGTTGACGATAATTACCATTGTCTTTACAACAAAGGTGTCAGAAGATCAAAAATTGCCATTTTTGGAAAATATCACCCAATACGACCATTAACACATTGAGTGAGTCAAAAGAAACTGGATCATGATTTGTACTCGCCATTTTGCATCTTTAAGGCATATATCTCAACATGTGTGATCAACAGAATGATTGTTTTCTTAGATTTAATTAATATGAAGATCATTCCCTTCGGTTTAATATTCGCAGAGCTTTACTATTTTGAATAACAGTAGTCGGTTTGCGACCTTTGTCATGGCTCACATTAAAATACACGCGTTTAGATAAGCAAATACCCAACTCTCTAATTCCTTAGAAGGCTAAGTGACTGAAATTAGTGACAAAAACCTTTTGGGATGTAAAAACAATTACTTTAGATTCGACTATAAATCTTTAATGATTTTATTAAAAGTTTAAATCAGTTAAAGGTTTATTGTAAAATCAAAAGGACGTTAAGTAAGCCTTTTACACCGATAAATTTTAAGTCAAAAAAAGGTTTTGTCACTAATTGCAGTCTCGTTAGACACTTAAAAATGAGTCTAAGGATTTAAGAGAGAATGTTCAGAAGAATCGGGGTATTTTCTGAATGCCAGTCAAAATTGTCATAGATAACCTCGCCTTCATCATTTATGTGCAATAATCTAACAAATTGTGGTACCTCACAGAAAACAGCTCCAAGATGAGATATAACGGACATACAGTAAATTTAAGAAATTAACAGCCAATAAACGCAACTCTGGCTAGCCAATACATGTGGTCATTAATTGACATTAATGGACATCAAAAGTATTCTATCAAATGGATAATTCTGGCCCACAGCAAACCAGTATTTACATCTTATCTTAATAAAATGTGCAAATCTTCGCCTAACAGAAAAGGATTTCATAATTGGGAAGCTATACGCATGGCCCCCTGAATCACAGAAACGAACTCCTCAGTCAGCTGCCGGCACAGAAGCAAACATCTAACTAATGCAACCTAAACATAATCTATTATCTCACGTTTCCTTTTTTTGCAGACGGCTTCCTTCAACTCTTATATATGTGACCATTTGTTTATGTTTTTGGCGCCCCTGTTGGCGTGTAGAGAGAAAAACTGGCAGGCAGAAGCCCCTATACTTTGCACAGGAATTTTCGTTTTTCTCTTTTTTCTGCTCTAACGTTGGTTTCTCAAATTAATAATACAACATTCATATTATAAGCATGCTGCTATGCCACCAGTTGCATTTGTAACCAGATTTAGATCAGAAAGTTCTGCCGTAATTTAGACCAGATTTTTATGTGGGTCCTTCATTGAACGACTGTATTTTTTGCCCTGCCAGAAAACAACAGAGGGGCGTTCCCTGAATGCATATGTGACATCATGGTCACATCATCTATAGCTGTATTCGAATGTCCTTGGTAACATGGATTGGAACTTTCGTTTAATGTTGTGCAAATAATCCATCTTGTACACATTCCCTTACACTAGATGCTTATTCCTTGGATGCAAATTTATAAGAACATCTACAGAATTATTTAATTTGTGGTGCTTCAATTTGTTTTTTTTCTTTGTATATGTTTTTATTACAAAACTCATAAAAACAGGCAAGAACAAAGACAGAACAAACCCTTTTCAACAACACCATCTCTCGCTCACAATCCATCTTGATTGTCGCCATGCTATAAACAAATGTACACAAGGACATCATCAAAGATCAATGAGGCTTCGAGGTCAATAGTCCAATAGTTCTTTGAAATGATGCCTCTAGTTTCTATTTGCTTTCACAGAGCATTATATTTTCATTTTTTGTTTTGAGCAATTTAAAGGCGACAAAACTGGGGTTATTTTTATGAAATCTGCACTTGTATATAAATTTTTGTCATAAAAAGTGGAATTAATACAAGTGTCTGCATGGAGTGTCTGGCGTTTTTCATAATCAAATATTTTCACTTTTATATTTTGTGGTTCACTCCAAAGAGACACACAACTTCAAGTTTTACTATTCTACATGGAGATCTTTATTGACTACAAGGCAAGTCTGGCCATCTAGAAATCAGAGTGCCACGTAACCCAACTTTACACTTGGCCTGAACCTATATGCAAATTAGGGTGAGAGAGTGCCAGTCAAGTTTATAATGACCTGCAAGGTTATGACTTAACAGACTGCTTGTCCTAGCTATACCATAGCAACAAGTTGGAAAAAAGCAAGTAGTGAGGTCAACGTTGTTTGATATTGCATTAATAATACTTCAGTATATAACAATTCCTCCCGTCTAAGCTTTGTATTAACCATCTGAACAGCTATTCATTAAAAATCATGAATTGTTTTTTGCTTTAACTAAATTTTACTTTCTTCCAAATTATTAACTTTTTTTGTGCAAATTTATTTTCCAAAAGAAATTGTTTAAAGCAATTTTTATTTGGTCAGTAGTAAATTTGAATATTTCTTTTATGACCCACAGCTGGTCTACGATAAACTTTTGTATAATTTCAAATTTGTAAACAAGATCATGCATTTCGCAATCTTGATTATAATAACTATTAGCAATTTAACTAAACTCAAATAACTGCATATGCAATAAAATTGACCCGTTGTCAAATCAACAGTCCGTAGTGTCTAGTCCGTAGTGAATCGCTCAATAATAATACAAATCCAAGGCGTTTTGGTGGAGGTCCTATTGCGCATTGATAGCGACGTTGTGAAGTTAATCTCTGGTGCAGTAATAGGCGCAGGGTTGGAAGATGGCATGTCTTGTGATTCCTTAGGGCAATGTTGGGTTTGCAATACCCGTGACGGCGTTTCACTTACATTTGGTAAACAGAGAAGGTTTCTACAGGTTGCACTGATACTGGCACTTAGTGCATTGCTAGAGTCAGCAAGTATTTTGGAATCAGGTGACGACGTGAAAATGTTCTCTCATGACCATTAAACGCTGACATGTATGCGAGAGGTCCCAGCGTTGTACTACAGTGCCGGTAAGCCATTTTGTGTTTCCAACGAAGTTGCGAACATTGACCAGAATCAACCCAGGTTGGAAAGATCGTACTTTCTGAGCGGTTTTCCATCATGTCAGCGCCTTCATTTTGTCTTTTGCCTTAGAAGTAAATACTCTATTGAGTGTAGGTTTCAGAAGACTTAAACGAGTACGTGTTGGGCCTTCAAAAACAATTCTGCGGGTGGTCCGAGTGTGAAAGTATGAAGGTGTGGTTTGTCGATCTATAAAAGAAAATGGCAACCTTATATGTATTGAACCGCTATAATATCAACTTGTCTGGTAGCGATTTCTTCAGTTCCTCCTAAACGTTCCGCGTATCCATTTGAGGATGGGTGATACGGTGAACGCGAAACATGGGCCTACTCCCATTTCCCTTCACGAACTTGTCGAATTCAGTCGGAAAGGTGATTGGGGCCATTGTCACAGACAAATGGTTCAGGTAACCCAAAGGCTGCAAACCCTTTGGCATTGATCAATATGCGTGCAGTGGTTGGTCGAGCTCCCCATTGGTATCACTTCTGGCCATTTTGTAATATGGCATCCATCATGACCAAGAAATGCTGCCCATTCTTCTCACGAATCTATATGAACCACTGTTCCATGACGTGTTCGGCCATTCATAGAAGGGGTGCAGTGGGTGGTTGGTTTCTTGACTGATGCACAGAATAGGACCGTTTTTTTACCATTTGTTCTATGTCAATTGGTCCACGTTTTTGGCCACCAAAAGTAGCTTCTCGCTAATGCTTTCATACGACACATACCTTGATGTCCCATCATTAAGCGCTGTCAAAAGATGATCCTGTAAGGAAGCTGGAATACACTCGTCTTCCCCACAATAAACAGTCTTGTTCAAGAAAGCATCCTTACGGGTCAAGATGGTTTCAAAGTGCATCATCGACGTGTTTTAGGCATCCGGAGGCCGTATTTCCCAGGCGCGTGATGAACTGGGTCCGTTGGTGTCGCTCTCCTACTGTCTGCTGCTTCAACCGGGAGTTCATCCTCTGTCAGAGAACGATGCTGACCAGTGCTTCCCCCCCCCCCTCCTCTTATCAGGATCATTTACCTGCATTGGTAATCCGCTACAAAAAGTCAGCATTAAACAGTGTGATGTTGTGTTTTCGATACTCATATCGTAGTGATCTGCAGATAGATAGGGCCCACCCACCGTTGTAATCGTCTGCAGGCAAGCACGTGGTCGGTATACCCCCCACCCTACCCCAGTTTTGGGACCTAGAATGGCGAGCAGTGGCTTAATGATCTGTGATCAAAGTGAACGATCTAACCCATAAGGTACAAGTGAACTTCTTCACCGCTCCAAATATGAGTGAAAGCGCTTCCTTTTGCAGTTGCGCGTATTTCTTCAACTGCTAGTGAGTGGTAAGCGAAGCAACCTATTGGACGTTCCGAACCGTCCTCCATAACGTGAGATAAACGGCCCCAATACCGTACTGGGATCCACATTCTACACCGTAGGGACGATTTATATCGTAGTGTGTCAGCAATGTGTCATACACAACCGTTACTTGCTGCTTTGACTGTTTTTGCATCATTCGGCTTTCCCAGTTGAAAGGAACATTGTTTCCACTAGCAACTTATTCACGCGGGTTGATCAATGTCTCAGGTTAGGGATACTTGGCAATATTGAAGCAACCCAGAAAAGATCGGAACTCTTGGACGTTTCGTGGCGTGTGGTTCTTCAGCGATTTCGCGCAACCGTTTCCTGAGTTGTGATATTCCTTTGGTGGACTGATTAACAGTGCCCCAAGATTACCTCTACCTTGGTTTGGCACTGAAGTGGCATTTGTTCTGCTTCGGGCGAATTCCATGGTCGCGAGTCGTCACACTGCATCAAGACGTGCAGGTGCTCAGCCTCATCGCGAGCAGAGATCAACAGATCATCAATGAAGCAAATGACTCCTTCAAGTCCTTTAATATCTGTTCCATAGCATTTTAAAATGTTGGAGCACTAGCTACTTCCATAAGCCAACTTGGTGTACTGGAACAACCTCGATTTGTTTTATTGTTAAATACTTCTGCGAGTTTTTGTCCAGTTCCATCTGTTGGGTACTGTTCTTGCGATAACTCAAGTGTGGAAAGTATTTTCCACCTGCTAGCGTTGCAAACATATCCTGTGGATTTGGTAGCGGATACTTATCCACATCTAGCTGCTGTTGATGGTAACTTTGTAATCAACCGCATATGCGTAAGGATTTGTCTGCTTTGGGAATAACCCACAATTGGGCTGCCCACTCTGAATCGACACTGGTTCCAATATTCCCCCCTCGTCGAGAAGTCGATCAAGCTCCTTTTCAAACCGATGCGTCAAGGAATAAGGAACTTGGCGTGCCTTGCAAAACTTTGGTCTGGCGTCATCCTTTACATGGAGTTTTGCAGTGTGTTGATGCTTCATTGTACCGAGTCCAGATTCAAAGACTTCTTCATGGCGCTTGAGGCCCCATTCACCATTTTTCAGTGTCGATTTGCGTAAGATCCGCGAACAATTGTTTCCAATTCCCGAATATGCTTCAACCAGTTGCGACCAAGACTGGCCGGTTGACCTGTTGACAAATCCGCGAACAATGAGTTGGCACTTGACCACTTGCGATTCATACTGACGTCACCCTCAAACTTGACCATCACGGTAAGCATGCTCCTGAATAGGTAGTGAAGATATGTTTCACATTGCCGGTAATGGGTCACATGCTTTTAGCTTATGTCGTACACATCCTTTGGGATTATGGACGTGGCGGCTCCAGTGTCCACTTCCATCATAACGGTTTATCATTCAACGACACGTAACAAATCTGATCATTATGTCTTTACTTAGCGTGCTTACATGTGTAAGCCTAATGTTATGAACAAAATTAGAGCTTCAGGGCAAATTCCTGCCGGTGGGGTCATTAACTTTGAAGACCGGGGTCTTCATCACCAACCAATATGGTTATGTTGTGGTGTTTATGAGCTTCTTTCTTGCGACCAAACGTTGGCCAAGTGACCTACTGCTTTACAAAGCATATCACAATCATTATAAATTTAATTAATACTTGCAATTGGTTGGGTTATGCATCTCTCCACAGCGATAACAATGAGCGAGTAGATCCTTTGGTTCCTGGCACAGGATTTCCAATTTGCAATGTGTGCGAACTGAACGATGACCCTCTACCGCGATAGCGATTTCCAGCGCGTGAAGTGTAATTTACGCGGTTGACCTTCCACCTACTTTCCCTCCTTTGTCATTGAGAGCATTTGCCCGTCTTTGGAGGCATTTTCCAAATTGCGACCGGGCAACTTCAATGGGCTTTTAGGTTAGTGAATCCCAATTTTTCTCGGAGAGCAACGCTTCTGATGCTTCTGAATCGTACCCACAACCAGTCGATCTCGGAGTGCTTGGTTCAAGAAGTCGCCAAAATCACAGGTATTGGCGAGTCGACTCAGTTCTGGGCAACATAATTGCTGATGACTCTGATGGCTGTTGGTCCCGTGGTGGAATTTGTAGCGTTCCGCAATGGTCAGTGGTGCGGTGCAAATTGTGTGTCATCAATCCACAATTTCCTTGCAGTTCTTACTAGCTGGTCATCTGGCGATGTTTAAACGCGCAACAGTTTTTAGGTAGTTGGCCCCACCAACTAATCAGAGCAGCAACTTCTTGTCATTGCTAACACGGTTCACAAATCAAATATTGTTCAGTCTCCTACATAAGACTTTCCATGCATCTGTATGGCCATATAAAATGGTTCATATGTCCATGTCCCTGCCATTGTGCAAATACACAAACAGTGACTCTCCTAGCCATATAATTCCTCTTGGCACAGAACAAACAATATCGTTTTCAAGTCATGTAGCTTGTAGAAAAACCTCGTCGCCCACTTTAATTTTGTGGGTTCACTCCAAAAGATGACACACACAACTTCAAGTTTTACTATTCTACCTGGAAGCATCTTTATTTTACTACAAGCACTGCAGCATAACAGAGTGCCCACGTAAACACACTTTCACTTGGCCTGAAACCTATATGCCAATATGGGGAGAGAGTTGGCCAGGTCAAGTTTAGAAGGACCTTGCAAGGTTAATGACTTTAACAGAACTGCTTGCTCCTATTCTATTACATAAGCAAACAAGTGAGCAAGTGTGAGTCAACTTTGTTTTGATATTGACATGAATACATAACTTCAGTATATAACAGTTCCAACTTAAAAACGCAAAAGATATAAAACACGTCCATACTCCAGTGGAGACATCTGGTTTAAATCCAGGAGAAAAAAAACAAGGGGATCACATATTCAAAGACCACCACCATCATCATAATCATGCAAAAGGACATCCCGCTTATCCCTGTCATTGCCACCATTTCAATTGATAAAAAAGACCCTTTAATCTTCTCTGCTGAAAACATATTAGGAATGTTACCACACAGAACAACAGAAAAAAAAATACAAGTTAAGTGGCAACCACACGACGTAATCACAGTAACTTTACACCCAAAAGCGGATACATTTTTGCGTCTCCAACAGTAAGGGTATTCATTCTCACTTGATGAAGTTTTGGGGATTAATTAGGTCAAAAAGAGCAGTAAGTAATCAAGACCGAAATGAATCTCCAAAGTTTTCAAAAGTGGTTTGATCTCCAGTTCAACAGTCAGACCTGCTTCTTCAAATGATGAAAATCAGACCCTGCAATGCGAAATGGCCTCAGATTTTGAAGGTTATCAGTTAATGGATAAAGACGCAAATTTAATCAAGTGTCTTGAAAAGGACTTTGAACGATTCCAAATTCCCATAGGAAACATATTGTATCATCTTCCAACTATAATTTTCCTTTTCAAAGTTTGCCAACCTTAAAACCCTTTAAACCCCTTACTGCAAATCCAAAAATTTCAATGGCAAAAGGAACCGAACAAAAAAGGGCAAGCCTTCGCTAAAATTCATTTTTACTTGTCGATAGGTCTACTAAGAAACTCATTTTAACTCTTTCCCCTGATGTCTAAAATGTTTTGAACCACTGAATAAAATCATCACCTAAATTGAAACGACCTAAGACATCATATAAAAACGATGTCAACATGTCAAAGTCCCTTTCATATCTAACAAAAACATGGCGGTGAATGGCCTTTATATCACATAATGCAATCATACCAACCATACTACGCTCTTACTAAAACCATTTTTGGTCTTCATGATAATATATTTTAGAGAACCAGTTTAAGATGTTTTGAGCCTTTATTTCATAATTATTTAGAGTCAGTTGTCAAGAGAGAATCCGGGTGTACTTTTTAACATAAGTAACGGTCCCACCACCCCTTTTTTTGGGTAGGAAAGTGATGACGCCACGACGCCGTTTGTAGAGGGGGCAGCAATTCTTGCTCCAAGAAGATATGATTATTGCAGCTATATCATGAAAACAATGTAATTCACTTGAAGGCCTCCAAACCCAAGATTTTATTGTGTCACATTAATGTCCATTCAAACTTCTCTGGCCTTTGGAAATAAGCCTATTCAAATCAATTTTACTTTCTTCTTTTCTGAAAGCTTGTGGTGGGGTTCATCTAATCCAAACAAGGAAGCATGCAGCCTGCTTTGAGCCATTTGTATAAATGGGGAAAAATAAAGATTACATAAAAACTGTATTTTCTTTTCTTTAAATCATTTTGACGGGGGCCCATTACCTTTGCAAGAATCAAATGACTGTCTTTTAAGAGAGCGCGTTCTCTACCTCAAAAATATTAGTACTCTTTTAACCCTGCTTTGTCCATGCACATTATTCATTCTGGATTCTGACAACCATAACCAGCCCTAATCTGTTTGTAATTATACATTTTACAATACGGCAACTCTTTCGTCTACATGTACAAACCTTTTTGTATTGTTTAAAGGGTAACTCCAGAATTTAATATTTTTTGTGTATTATAATGGTGTATTAATAATGGCGTATCTTTGGGGGTGCTAATGGGGGCTCCGCACCCTTGGGTTAACATGCCAAAATATAAATGCAAATCAGCCTAGTTTTCGGCTATTAAAAGGTGCTTCCGCCCTCGAAACCAGAGGTCTCAAAAACCAATGTCTGGATACACCAGGGATAACTAAATAGTCACCTAAAATGATCACTTCAAACGGTTCGAGGACAATCGATTTTCGTTTGCACGTAGAATATGCGTTAAAAAATCTCCGTTTGAATTCGATTAGTGTGATTTGGCGTGAAAAATATCGGGTGAGCTTAGCGTATTTCAGACAGCATTAGTACGTATGTGAACAAGATTATGTAAATTAAACAGGATTTTTTAAAAGAAATTAAGGGCGCCATCCTTGGGAATCTCGCGAAAGAATCTCCTGAGCAAAACCAACTGTTTAGAGGGAGTTAAGAATATCAAGGAAACTATTATTGTGATCATTAATACTGTAATAGGTTCGCTTACCCCCATACTGGAAACAAATCAAAGTTGATGGAACAGTTCAGGTACTGTTTGTTTAATTTTATGGCTTTCCGCAGGCCGCAGAAAGAATTTTTTGATATGAGAAATTTACAAATCCTATTTCTCACTAATTAGCCTTTTTGGAGTATGGTAAGACATACATAAGGTGCTGGAATGGAATATCATCCCATATGTGGTAATCAACGGAATTGCTTTTTGTTTTGCTTGTTTATTGTTTTGGTTTTTTAAATAACTTTATTTTACTAGACTGGAACAATCATCAAAACAGTGAGGTTTGGGTTGAGCCACAGTATTCGAATGAAGTATAGGTGGTTTTGCGTCTGTCCAATGGATTCGTCCTATTTAAATGCCAATGACAGAGGGGTATGTTCTATGCTTATGTAATATAATACTGTTTAATGGTGTCAAGCCTGTGATAATAGCAAGACTTATTCACAATACTTTTTAAGGATGTGACATGTTTGTTCCAAAGCATTTCCTTATAATCGAAAGGTATCGGTTTTTCTCTTCATAATGGATTGTTCATTACTTATGCTAAGATCTGCATTAATCACGTTTATATGTTACCTTTTGAGATTTTGTCCTTGGTGAACGAGGGTAAAGAATTGCAAGAAGGTCATCCAGGAGAAATTTTGATTGCTTTGTTGTAGGTAAACCCATATCAAATTTTATTCTGCATTCAGAAAAATAACCCGATTTTCTCCTGGACATTGATTTGTTTTGCTTAGTAAACGTCATAGATGTTAAATGTGCCTCCATGAACAGGTCGCCAACCTATTGCTTGGTTAAAGCGAGCAAGCTTGGTGAATACTTAACCCATAGGAATATGTTGTTGTAATTAAATTAAAATAAGAAATGAGCATCTATCACATATGTTGAGATTGATACCACTTAAAGAGGCAAAATGGCGGGTAAAATCAGAGTCCAGTTTCTTTTGACTCACCTCCTCTATCTGTAATTGTCCTTTTTTAGGGAATTTTTTAATTTCCTGACACATTTTGTTTGTAACGACAATTGGTAATTGCCCATCTGTGTCTCATTTATATGATCATTAAAAAGACGATATGATCCATAGATTCTGATCATTTTATCCAGTTGTTAATCAAAATATGTGGATTTTTGGTGTTAAATTAAAAAAGGCAAAACTGCACTTTTTACCCAAAATTAGGAATTTCGTCCTTTTCAGCAGCTAACAAAATAACATAAGTGATATAATGTTTGTTTGGCTACATAAGTACATTTTGCTTTCATTTGATACAAAGAATCATTTCCCTGGGATGTAAAATAACGGTTTTAATGACAAAACGTGATATTTGTGATGTTATTTCATCAAAATGTGACTGAAAAGTAAAAAGTCAATTTTCACCCACAACCCCGCGGCTGCTGAAGTGCAAAAGACTCGATTTTCGGATTAGGTGGAAATTTTGATATAGGAATAACCTTCTGCAACTAGGGCCTATACCTATGTTGAGAATAAATATTGAAAAAAAAATCAATTTCTTGATTGTACCTTTTAGGAGACAGCTGTAGGTAGTAAAAAAATAACCTAATATAATGCAATGTCGGGTTCAGGGTTCCTTTTAGGGGCCTGCTACTGGTATCATTGTGTTACCAGTACTACCTGCGCCCAGTGCCGAGTTGTCAGCGGTTAAAAACCGTCACCCCCATAATTTTCAAAGGGAAATTGATTGAGGAGGGTAGCTGGTTAACCTGTTAGAATGAAAAAGAAGATTACCAACAATGGCGTCAGCTCTGGAGAGCTTGGCAGGCCATCCAGCACATGCGGCATTGTATGGTGGGCATATGGTTGCCCAGAGGGTAGGCCCACCGCCGAGAACAGTGGATGGCGTCAGGAAGGGCAGTCCGGTCAATTATCTTTGCTCCAATAATCCTCACACAGCCAGTATTGCTGAGTGTGAGGTGTGTGTATCAGGGCCACCCCGTTGACGGGGACCAAAACCGGATTTTTAAAAACATTTGGTTTAACTAAACTAACAACTAACTAAACTAATGTCATACCGCTTTGTCCTGCAGATCCAGTCATATGATCCCTTAGACTACGATGCCTGGGTCCATCAGAGCACCATCGTCAACGACATGCAGCTTGGCAGGATGGGAGAATATAGACCTACCTATCAACTCCATGGCGATGCAGGATCCTTTGCCGACCCCGGGTTGACCCCACTGGATGGAGTCCGAGCCACCAATGAAACAAAGCAGGCTAAACAATGGTAACTGTTAAGATTTAATCAAAATAATGGAAAGTGAAGGACTTAGCATTTCAAAGTGGGTGTTTCTATTGTCGTAACAGATAGGGAGAGGTATTCCAGATTTGTTTTTTTTTTTTATCAAAACCAGGTTATTGTATAAATGGTCGTGTTGTCACCACAGCCAATTCCCCAGACTTACTAAAAAAAAGTAAGAATTTATATCGCCCAAACCATGGCCTAAGATAGTATGTGTGCCTAGTCTTCGATGTGCTTCTTGAAGAAATTTGTAATTTTGTATTTCTGTCCTAAACCGACGAAATTACAAAACAGTGTCCTATGGAGCAGGGCGACGAGTTACAAACATATGCGGATAACATCAAAAGGCACCATCAGAATCAAAAAAAAAAAAACCTGGGGGGAAAAAAATTTTGGAAATATCATTTTCTCAGAGATATCTAGTGAACCAAAACTAAAAAAGAGGTGCTTGCTAGGATCAGAGGCAGCGGGGGCCGAGCAGTCTAAGGTGGATGAACCGAGTGTGCCTGGTTCGACCCCACGAGAGTCAGGGGTTTCTTGGTCATACTTAAATCAGTAAATATAAGGTCAGAAATGAATATCACGCCAGCATTTTGTAGGGTGAAATTGGAATTCTTCTCGCTCCCACCCATTGCATAGAAGTGCAGGTATGTGCAATGGTGCCCCGGTACCTCATGGTTCGGTGTGTGGGTCATGTAAAGCTGTTGGTCCTGCGTGTCAGTGGAGTCAATCCCGAGCATGTTAAATGTTGCAGAACTCATTGAATGCTTAAAAAAAAAAAAAAAAAAACACCATCATTTTTATGTAATGAAAAAGATGATTTAGTTTTTGCGGCCATGCACAAATCTTGGCATGGTTCCCTCTGGGGTAGATTAGACAACAGCAAGTTCACAACTTGGTGTGCATTATCTTTCTGCTTGTTTGTTTAAAAATAAAGTTATGCCCTTACACCCTCTCAAAGCATCTATACTGCTAATAAAAAAATGAGGTCTGTGTCTGTCCAGCTATGCTCATTGGTTGCCCTTTGACCTTCTTTGACAATGTGGGGCTGATATTTTTATGAAGGTGGGTAGGTAAGTCCTGACCTTTGTGTTGCAGGGTTTTGGAGTGACCCAAAAGGTCAAGGTCATCTAGAGCCAATTTTCGTTTAAATGCCCTATGACCACCAAATTTGGTCAAGGACCACTGCTTGACACAGAACAAATCTTAGGTCAAAAAGGTCACACACATAGGTCAAAGGTCACACGTGTTATATTACAGTATGGACTAGATTTACTTTTGTCTGGGTAACAGAAATTAAACTTGTACACGTATCATTGTTGGACCCCCCCCCCATAAATAATTGCCAGAAAATGTGTAACATTCTATTCCCCACCAGACAAGCAGAAATTTCAGAATGATTTCCTCATAATGCCCCCATCATAAGAAAAAAAAACCTGACATAATATGTCCAAAATCCTACGGGTTTGGCGCAACGTCATTGTTTTAAAACCTCCTGGTATTGCTCTCTAGTTACCATTAAAAAGAAACAGGTAAACTGCAGGGAACTGAAATCATCAGAAGATAGTTATGGTAATAACTCCTAAGGAAGCTGTTAGATCATCTTTAAGAGATGATATTTTCCACATGTAACTTGTTTGGGACATACCTCTAGTAATTTATTCTGTAGGTAATGATGGAACGACTAGGGGAAGATCCACCTAATTGAATATAACCCTGTACTATTGCGCTGTATCAACGCCCTGAATGGAGGCCCAGTGATAATTAAGTCTTTGCCACACAACGCAAAGGTCCATGCATTTGATAAAGAGGTAGTTGAGAAACAAAACTCTAAAGATCAGTTTTGATTGAGCCAAGAAAAAAACAGTTTGTCTCCAAGAATACTGCGTGCATTTTTATTTATTTTTTTTTTAATTTTTCAAATAATGAAAATATTGGCCAAAAAATGAAAAAAGTGGTCAAAATGCAATTAATTTGTTTTAATCCCCATTGGCATTAGCTTTTTCTATAAAAAAAAATGCCTTTCGCATTTGCATTTTTTCCCACCCTACTTCTGAGCAACTCTTGTTTTGGGCCTAAGACGAGATTCGTTTGTCCGATCCCATTTTTAACCTTAACAAACCCCCTGAGGTCCGTTTGCGAAACTGATTCCATAAAAAATTCTCAGAACATTCTTACGCGAGTTTTGCGATTTTCCCTACTAGTTTGACTTTCGTGCATTCACGAAAAAAAAAAAACGAAACAAAAAAAAAAAAAACAAAACCATCCCCGTACACACTTTAGTACGTTTGACGCATCTAAGTTGGGTTTATCCTATTTCTTTCAACAAACTCGTACCTCTTTTCCTAGAAAGCTGCTTTCATCAATGCATTTTCTAAGTAATTACGATCAGCTGTTGCCCTGAATGGGCTTCCCGTAAATTTGCACACTGCACGCTTGTGTACCCATTTAACATAAACACAGGGCCACTGCGATGCGACGTATTTAGTTTAAAAACAAATGTTAATCGCTCTGACCAAACTTATATAAGTCTTATAGAGTAGCTTATAGAATATTTGTAACAACTTTTGTGTCGAGACTTTACCAATGTTTCATAGAAACTGAGTTTTTCCTAGGTTTTTTTTGTCACAACTGTTAGAAAATGATCTATACAAACAAACCAATTACAAATGCCTGAGTCAGCTTACTACGTGTAAGGGCCTCGTGCAATACTGGTGCAGCTAAGTACAAGGAAAGTGACTGTTTTTGACATCGTAGGGTTCAACCCCCTTAAAGCTGGATAGGCCTGCGTTTTATTTTTTTGTATTTATGGTGTAAATCCTTATTACGAAAATCTAAGGAAATAACAAATTCATCAGAACAGACAAGCCTTATTATTGGGAACTTTAATGTTTCACACAAAAAGTCGATTGGTCTGTTTGGGAAGACTCGTGATGATATGTTCCCGTGTTTAGCCAATCAAGGCCCTGTTGTTAGTTTTATTTTACACAGTCGTAATTTTTCGATATGAAAGATATCCATTTGAGCTTGCTGTTTCACACATCTAATTTTTCATCTACCCATTCGTTGCATGTTGTTTTGTTGTAGCTTAAACTTTCATGAATTAACAAGTTCATCTCTGGGAGTGAAAGCCTGTTTTAATCAAAAGGCATTTAAATCTGGATATTTTATAAAGGATATGTTAAATGCCCTGCCTTTTTTTTTCAAACATAGGTTTTCCCCATTAGTTTTTAAAAACATTTTCCTTATATTTTCGTATCTCGTTAAGTTGTTTTTCGTCCGAAAAAACGAATTGGCTTTGTTTAAAATAAGTTCGTCTTTGGTCAATTATATTCAACATTTGATCAAAAATTAACTTTATTGTCACACATTTTCCGTCAAGGATCAACTTAATTTCGTCTTGTCCATGGCCCGTCATCTTAATGACAAAGCAATTTCCTCTCGATCATATAATTTCACTTTAAGCTCAGTATATTTCGTGTCGTGTGCTGTATGTAATAGCCATGACTAAAAGCTAGTCCTTAAACATCAGCAAAAAAATTTTATAATTTTTCTGTCCTTTTACTTTATTACCATTACAGCGAATAAGGGAAAAAGATTAAAAAATCAAAAAGAAACAAAGAAATAAAAAAATTATTGAAATAAAGAAGAAAATGAGATGTAGAAAAGTAAATAGGAGGCGAAAGAAAGGAGAAAATGATGAAAGAAGAGAAAAAAGGAAATGAGGTGAAAGAAAGGAAAGATATATGATTAGGTAGATTACATCATTTTGCTATGTTATAGGCTAACTCCAGCCATGGACTATGCATACACCACATGAGACGAACTATACTGAGCTGAATGTGATTTAAATTACCAAAGACGAAATTGCTATGTACATTCAGATGATTGGGCATGACAAAACGACGAAATGAAATTGATCTTGAACGAACATGAAGCGAAAATAAAGTTTAATTTTATTGATCAAATGTTTAATATAATTGACCAAGACGAAATTGTTTTAAACAAATGCACGTTTCCTTTTTCTTGGGACGAAAAAAAACTTAACGCGATTATGAAAATAAATGAAAAATGTTTTAAACTAATGAGAAACCTATATTGGCTTGTTATTAATCATAATGGGAACACTGTTGGGGTGGTTGGCGGTGGCGGCAGTGGTGGTGGTTCTTCAGAGCTATATTTTGATATTACTATAAATATTTTACCGGGATCGTTTGTTTATTTATAGTAATAAAATTGTATTTTTGCTGTTGTCATATTGTAATAAAAAATAAGCGCATTATATTCAGATTTTCAGATTTATTGTTGCCTCTTCACAAAACGTATAGCAAAATAAACAAATGAATTAAACCTAATATATAGATAACCATAGAGTTATGCACAAGATGAACTATTTTGGTTTGTATACAAAATGAATACATGTAATACTGTTTAATATTATAGCTCATGAAAACATTTTTTTCAAGAGTAATGACAAGATATAATGAAATTTACAGATAAACAATATCAAGTCAGTATTTTGGAATGCTACATGGTTAAGGTACGAGGCCCTGCTAAACGGTCTATTGACTCTCAAAAATCATAACCAATCCACGGTACCTTATGATCGAACCAGAGTACTAACGTGTTAATCTACTCGGAGTAGAACGTAGTTTTAGTCGTAACTTTGGGTTGAACGTAGTTGACATGTATGCTACGTGTGGGTTTCGCGAACGCTCAGTATTCTAAATTGAAGTTACGACTGAGTGTTAGGTTCCCACGTCACCGCTACGACTGTGGTTAGACCGTATTTCGCACGAACGGACCCTGGGCACTACCTGCCTTTCTAAGTCGTCAAACTACAGTCCCTAGTTTGATTGTTCTTTGAAGGTAAATCATGTAATGAACAAATCGAGAATATTCAAGAATACGCTAGAATGGTGGTAGCGGTTTATACAGAAATGTAGCTAACACTACTGTAAAGTGGAAATTTTTCACGCTACATTAATTTTTTTTTTTCGCACTTCTGATCTCGCGCGAAATTAAAAACTCAGCGAAAATTTTTATTTTGTGTGTAGGTCTATGTTAGGATACGTCTGAAAAAGAGCGAATTTAAAACAAGCCAAAATGTTAAAAATTACAGAAACGACGCTAAAAATCTACCACACTGCGGAATATCACACTTTTAAGTTTTTTGGGTTGGTTACCAAGAGGGCTATCTCATGTTTGTGGTTCCTGTATGAGCCAATCAAGACCGACTGTGTCCATAGGTACAAGGGCCCAAGGTCCCTACTTAGCAGTCAAGTTTATTTTTTGTCTCTAATGATGCAAAGCTGATAAAGGAAAATTATGTGTTAAATTGGGAATTTTTAAAAGGGTAATAAAAGCAGGCTTTCTAAGGCAACATTTTCTCATTTGGAAATAACTCGACATGTCAAGAACTTTTCATTTATCAGAGTGTCACAAGAAACTTCTTGTGTCTTCTAGGAGGTGAATTTTCTAACAAACTAATCATGCCCTGCAAAGGATCTCCTCCCCCCTCTGAAAGTGGATAGGGAGGGGATTTTTATTTTTTTTTACGAAGGAGACACTAAAATATTGCTTGTTTTTCGCCAATTGATAGTACCAACCATCATTAGCAGTAGATCAAGAAAAAAAGTGGTGGGTGAGGCCTTTTTTATTTTAATTTTATTAGGACTTGACCCCTAGAGTCTTTAACTGTGCACGAAGGGATTTCACAGATCAGGTGTCCCTAAAAAAATTGAAAATTCTGATTTTTGCCCTGATTTAACGCTTTCCATCAAAATATCCCATCTGAAAGGATTAAGTCGAAATGTTTTGTTGTTCTTTGGTACAAAAATTGTTTGACTTTTTTTAATTTCCGTATAGTGAGCAAAATACGAAATTCAGCCTATATTTTAACATTTTGAAAAATATAAAAACCCAATAAAAATCAGACCTAAACATTATTTCCTTTCCTCTCTTTTAAGACATTTCTGTAGCATAATACAGGGAGGTAAAAATCTATTCGAGTGTCTAATCTCTTTGAAATTACTATTATACACAATATTGGGGGAACCTCAAATCTCTTGTGCACCTTTAAAATCACTAACTATCAAAGCTGTAGTTTGCTTAGAGCACAATTAGAGGCCTATTATCCATCACTTTCCAGATTGAAAATTGTTTAATTTAAGAAAATTGAAAAAAATGGACCTCATCTCAAAACTTCAAAAAGTTAGGAGGGGGAGCTACGAGAAACTAATAATTTTTATATGTGGCCTAACAAATTCTAGATATATTGGTAGATCTTTTTAGTTTCATTTTTTTCCCCAATTGCATTTTTCCATCATACTTCAGGATAATCCTGTCACCCGTGGTTCCTCATCTACACCCTGGCAGCTACAGCTACAATATACTCGGACAGTTCCCATGGCGATTCCAATCTTCTTGGAACGTGACTCCTACCATTTGTACATGTATGGGTCAACTACACCAATCTAGAGCCATTGACAATCAGCACAGAAGGAGTTATTCTGGAATTTATTGTCACTTATCCCAACGCATCCAACCATACCACCAAGAGGCGACAGATTCAACGTATATCCAAGGAGTTTTTACGTTGCCCGTTCTTGGAATCTCCAACCGAGGCGTTTGGATGAGAGTTTTGGGGTAACGGTAGAAGTGAGAGATCATGTGGACCATCACAGCTCGCAGATGGTTTTGCTGAAAAGGTAATTGCTTTCAAAATGATACGGGATCATTGTTCAGGGTGCCCAAGTTTATTTTTTGTGTGTATTCTCATTTTCCGCAGTGTAAATATTGCCTTATTTTTTCACACGGTTTCAATCACCGTGGGCCTCACTCCCCCTTTCTCTTCCCTCTTCCCTCCCTCTTTCCCCTCTTTCTTTCTCCCCTCCATCTTTCCCCTTCACTCCTCCTTTACCCTTCTCTCCTTCTTTCCTTCTCTCCTCTTCCCTTCCCTCTTTCCTTCCCTCCCTCTTTTTCCTTCCCTCCTCTTTCCCCCTTCCCTCTATTTAGAGCACGCGACAGTAACGGACTTTGCAATAGCTATCATCTGTCTGCAAATCCAATTGCGGGAACCTTGCCATATGCTACAAATGTCATGTATTGCATGTTATAGCACCCTCTCATGGCCCATTCACCCCATAGAAAGGCGTGTGAAACTAGATTTTTAAGGAAAAATACCTTTGCCTCAATGAAATGTTCGTACATTTACCGGATGTATTCAGATTGGATTATATAATCCAAACAGTTGTCAAACTGTGTCACTGTTGATATTTTTTAGGTTATATTCTGGTTTTGTCATAATACATGAGACTTTCAAACAGCTTGCCCTACCTCTTTCTCCTCCTTCTTCCCTCTCCCTTTCCTTCCCTCCTCTTTTCTTCTCCCTCCCTCCCTCCCTTCCCTACTTCCTCCTCGTCGTCTTCGTCGTCCCTTCCCTCCTCCCGTCCCTCTTTTCCCCTCCTCCCTCTTTCTCTTGCTCCTCCTCTTTTCCCTTCTCCCTCCCTCTCTCCCTTCCCTTCCTTTCCCCTTCCTTTCCTCTATCCCGATCCCGCCCTTGACTCCCCTTCCGCCCTCTGTTCCCTTCCCTTTCTTCCTCTTCGCGTCCCGCGGTCGCTGCCCCTCCCTCTGTCTGCCCGCCCGCGTCCTCTTCCCTCCAGCGTCCGCTCCGTCCCTAGGTCCTTTCCCGCCCTCTGGTGCTGTCCCTCCCTCTTTCGTCTTCCCTTTGTCCTCGTTACTCCCTCGGCCTTTGCTCGTTCCCCCAGAAACCTCAAATGGCTAAAATTGCGGAATATTTTCATTTTCATTTCACACAGGGGTATGAATGGTATGCTAAAGCAGCTTGTACATGCCAGAGACTACCAGGGTACAGCTCAGGTACCTGGAAGTGACCTTTGACCTTGATTCAGCACAACCCATTTTCACTGACCTCACAATTGACACATCAGGACACCAGTACAATCACGAGGTCCTGTCTGGACGGTACACCCAGAGTGGTTACAACTTAGATGTTCAGATTGGAAAACCGTGTGACGGTCGAGAACCGTGATTCCCAGAGCATGAGGGGAAAGCCAAATACTATAACTTGGAAGTTCTTGGGCCAGTTTGAAAGAGGTTTTAGCAGCTTAAAGATCTGTTCACAAACCAATTTCTTGAATAACATTGGGCCCGGTATCCCAATTGACTATGAGTGATGTTAAAGTTTTTTCATCAGGAAGCAAAGAACTATAGGAGCAATGTGTTCGAGAGGTTTAGATGTTTGGTGTAAGTGGTCCCCGGCCGGGTTCCAATACCGGTGGGGGCCACTTGCTGGGATTTATTCCAGTGCTCCTTCTGGATATAATTTTGTATATGACCTATTTATAAAAAGGTGCGTTTTTTGTGATCCTTCACCTTTCTTTTTTGTTATTGGTACACCTAGATAAGCTTAGATATTCTGAAGAAAAGCTTCTTTCCAAATATTTAGTGATTTTTGATGATCCATTTTGGATGGATGCCAATTTTGGTATCACACTGGCCTCATAACAGACAATACCAAATGTAAAATTTCTTCTAGAGTAGATCGAATCTGCACATCAAAGATTAAAGGTGCATCGAGAGTTTCACTTAATCAGTTGTACCTAAAAAAATGAAAGCACCCAATTTTTTTGCCCTGATGTAAAGAGTTCCATCAAAAATTCCCCATCTGAAAGGATTAATCAGAGAAATGTTTCTTTGGTACATAATTATGAAATTTTCTAATTTCTTAGAGGAGCAAATCAAAATCAGCCGCCATGTTTTAATATTGAATATAAGCACATCCCAATCACGTTTTTTCTTCTTTTAAGACGATTTTTGGTAGCCAATAACATGTAAGAAAATCTATTGAGTGTCTCATCTATAGGAAATTTACATTTGACCACCAATATTTGGTGTCACAAATCTCTTGGTTTCACCTTTAAATACACATAATTAGGCCAACGATTCGGTGAATACAAATCCTCTTTTTTTACAAGATAAATTGAGGAACGCAGGCTGTGGCTCATGAAATGGCCCCTTTAATCAAAATCAGAATTCTTCTTTCCTCACGGTTCATTTGGAATGGGAACAACATGTTTCTTATGGAGGGGAATGTTCAGCCGTTGGTACCAGTACAAAGAGTCTGTCTAGAGTCATACTCCTTAACATCATTTGTATTAAAGTTAAAACAGAGTCGGTAAGAACATTTTGTCTTTCTCAAGCATCCTGGGCATAATGTGCCCGTTTATCCCCCGGCCTTTAAATCAGAGGAGGATATTTGTTAGGAGGGCGTGTATGTGTGTGGTGTGTGTGTTCCCCGTTTGGGTTAGGTTTTTGTTTTTCACGTCTCCTTCGAAACTTTTAAGCCGATTTAAAAACATTATGTTTGGTATGGATCCAAGTGTGGGCAAATATTGGATCCAAACATAATCATGATCAAATTGGATGATTACCCCCATATTTATTGGTCTCCGCTATGAGTTTGAAAATATTGGGCTTGACTGCGTCTCCGCCCAATCTTTTTTTGCAACTCTAGCTTGACCAATAAATATGGGCTTCAATCAATCAATTTTATACCTAGACGTTTGTGGTGTTCAGGTGCAATAGGGGGTTCTTTCATATGTGGATGATGTCAAAGTCATGGCCCACGTCCCAGGTCAAAGGTATCTGAGGTCATGTTCCAGACTGCCTCTGCCCAGGTGATGACGCAAGTTAAACTTGAAGTATTTTTTTTTGGTTGTGCATTCACAAAGTAAAGTGCATTTTAAAAACTAACAACATGGTTAGGATATAATTGTCATTAATCCTACTCATTGATATCATACACAATGACATGGTAAAGCCTGTGTTGGGGGTCACTGAACTATGAAATTGTAAGGGTATATGTGGCCTTTAAGACCCCCCCCATTTTGCACCTCTACAGCAGGTCTTAACCCCCCATTGAGCATACTTCATAATCCGTATACCTCAAACACTCACCTAATTAACCATTTTATCATACCCAAGCAGAACAAAAGAAGCACAAACATATGCCTAAGAATTATAAGGGTGATCACAAAACATAACAATACCTTTACGTAAATTGACCTGTAGGCTATTTTTTTAAATGATGCAAGGGTGACAATTTTCAGCGGCAAGAACCTCTTTGGAAAATAAAAAGCCCTAAAAATCATCTTTTTCGATTCACAAACAAAATTTTGATCTATTTTTACAGTCTTTAGTATATGTGAAGAGCGATTTCTACTGAAATCTTGTTCCGCAACTCGGCTCAACATTGCTAAAAATCGCCAAATTAGACCAGTGAACGCCGATTTTGGATTATTGTTGTCATGATGCATGTTACACGCATGCGCAGTTCCTACAACTGCGCTGATACGGACGTTGATACGCGCTCCGAGGTGGGTTGATACGGGATATATCTATTCAGTAAATTGAGTTAACCCTAAATTTAAAAATTCTTAAAAAAAAAAAAAAAAAAGGCTTTCTTCAACAAATAGACTCCCTGGGCTTTGCTGCTCCCCTGGATACCACCTTTTTTAAATAGTAGTATGAGCATGCCTTCCCTTTCCTGTGTATGTGGTGTGGTGTCTATATGTTAATTTCTCATTAGTATATAAAAGCCTACAATTAAGTGCAATGAGAGCTTTCCCCATATCAGGTGTCCCTAACAAATCGAAATGCGATTTTTGCCCTGATGTAAGCTTTCATCAAAAAATTTATATCATCCCCATCTGAAAGATTAAACTGAGAATTTTTTTTTTTTTTTTTAAAAATTATCAAATTTCTAATTTCGCATAGGAACAAATCGAACTTCGCCTATGTTTTTACATTGAAATATAAGCAAATCACAATCCACCCTTTTTCTCTCTTTATTAAAGCATGTTTCTGTGCCAAATACAAGGTAAGAATCTATTGAGTGTCTAAACTATATAAATTACTATTATTACACATATTTGTGGTGTCCCCAAATCTCGCATTGCACCGTTAAAAAAGATAACCCATTTAAAATCAAACTTGGTTTTAATAATCTAACTTGGCCTAGTGCCCTAAGATATTTTAGGTCAACGGTCATCTCTTGGATTCAAATGCGATCAGTGTAATTCCGGTTAGGTGTTAAGTGGCTCTTATTTTAAAACAACTTCAATAATACACCTGTCTGCATGTGTGTTTGTTTTGGGGGTCTGCCTGTTTCTCTGTTGCCATTTTTTCGATAGACTACATAGGTTACGTAGGTTGGGTGCACTCTAATCACAAAATAACAAAGTTTATCGTTTTTGTGAATGTATGGCTTAGGATTGCAAAAAGCACAATTTCTATACTCTGTTCGATCTCAGTTTGAGGTGGACGTCACTGCGGGGTTTAGGTTTTTGCAACTGCAGAAATGCACGGCTGTGAACCGTGGGATATTTGCAGCATTTATGCACGCGGACAAAGGCTTCGCAATACAAGCACTTGAGCGGATGCAAAGTCGCGTCATGACGTCACACCCAACTCCGAGACCGAACAAAGTATAGTTTGGTTTATTGTTGCTCTCCTACAGTTCTATTACTGGTAGAATTTGACATCCGAGGGGACAAAGAAGCAACCCAGCATTCTTAATGTATGATGATCTTGTTAATGAAGCCATCAATCTGGATTTCACTGGGCACTCTTTGTCTGCAGATACTTACATGCTAGTTAATGGCAAGGAGATGCCCCCTCGGGTAAGCTAACCTTTCCTGTCGGGATCCGTTCATCTAAAAACCTTTCCTGGTGGATCTTTCCTCTGAAATATAGCGTTTATATACCCTGTCCATTATTACTTTCAGGAATGGCAAGGTACATGTGCCGGTGGGCCCTTCGCATATGAAATGGATATAGGCATAAGGCTACATCTTTGCAAAACCATGGCATTCGGTGACAGAGGACATGTAATAAAAATAGGGGTTCTTGTGGGTGAAAGACCAGCCAAATTGCCCCAAATAGGTTTTTTTTTTTTTTTTTACAAATTTGTAAAATTTTTTCCCATATGAGGTCATTGGTGAAATTTTTTTGTAAAAATTTTCCTTAAACAATAGGGTCTTTGGTAAGAATTTTCGCACAAATTAGGGTGATATTGGTAAAAATTTTAAAATATGTAGTCTTTGGGTGAGAAATTCCAACAAAAAAGATCTTGGGTTACAACCCGATGCCTGAAATGGTCACCTAAAAAAAATCATCCAATAGCAAGATGATTGCAAAATCAATACACCACACTCCATTTTGATAATGAATATTGGCACACAAGCCCTTCAGGGGCGCGTGCTATTATGAGCTGGTCAAACCAAAGAGGTTCTATAAGAGAGAGAGGCAAAACGGTTACGTAATCTTAGAAATTCACCGTCTCGCATGTTTTTGCCGACCACAAGAAAACCTAGAGTACCAACATTAGAAAGCAAAATGGCTGCCTCCCGCGCTCTTCCCACATACTTTGTTGACGCTTTGCATATACACTTATCGGTAGTGATACAATTAATGTATGTGTTAGAGGGTGCCAGTTTAATAATAGTTGTACCTGGTCATTGTGCCCATGATACGCTTTTTTCTTTCCTCATAGATGCAATGCGCGCTTAGGTGAAAAGATGTATTCATTGAGGCGGTATTATTTTCTTTTAAATCAATACGCTGATGTGTCATTTCATTCGTTGTGTGGCCAGGGTAGGACAAAAGTTAACACCCAATAGCACCCAACATCCAACACTGATATTTTTGGGGCGGGATTGTTTTGATGCGTAATTGACATTATGTGTGTATACAAGGACCCAAACTGATAATTATTATTCCGTGCAATATTCAAAATTGTCAGCGCCCCTCACGGACGACTGGTTTTTGAATGCGTTTCATCACTTTCACCCCCTTGGGTCAAACTGACTAAGTGCATTGATTTTTTTATTGACACAGGTGCATTAATTTTTGCTATGTACGAGAAAACATAACATGTAAACATTCACTAATCCTAAGTGTTTATTACAACAGCACCGACATTTTGTCCAAAAAAATCTGAAATATGTCATGAAATGTCCAATGCATTTACTGTTTCAAACAAACAAAAAAGCCCACCGCCCACAAAAAGCCAGGCGCAGATCCAGGGAGGGGCGCGCGCCTCCCCAGTAATTCTGCAATCCGTGCAAATCAGCCGATTTTGGACAGGTTTAAGCCTTCAGCCCCCGGTACTTTTGACGTTTTCAAATCCGTGCTCCACCCCTGCCCCACCCCCACCCCCCACACCCCCCACCCCCCACCCCCAACCACCCACCACCCCCCCCCCCCCCCCTTCCCCCCCCTTAATTTTTTTACCCCCCCCCACCCCCCCCCCCCCCCCCCCCCCCACCCCCCCCCCACCCCCCCCACCCCCCCCCCCCACCCAAAAAAAATACCCCCCCCCCCGCCCCCCCCAACCCCCCACCCACCACCCACCCCCCCCCCCCCCTACCTCCCCCACCCCCCCCCCCCCCCACCGCCCCCCCCCCCCCCCCCCCCCCACCCCCCCCCCCCCCCCCCCCACAAAAAAAAAACAAAAAAACAAACACAACAAAAAAAAAACATCAGACATAAAAAAACAACAAAAAACAAAAAAAAGTTCCCCCACCCCCCCACCCCCCCCCCCCCCCCGTCCCATCCCCCCCCCCCCCCCCCCCACACCCTCCCCCCCTCCCCCCCCCCCCCCCACCCCCCCCGCCCCCCCCCCCCCCACAGCCCCCCACCCCCCCCCCCTCCCCTCCTCGCGCTCCAACCCCACCCGCCCAGCCCCGCGCCCTCCCTCTGTTGTTTTTTTTTTGATTTATTTATTTTTTTTTTTTTTTTTTTTTAATAGAATCATTACACCACCCAACCCCCCCAGGTTTTTTTTTTTTTTTTGCCCCCCCCCCAAACCACCCCCAACCCACCAGTACCGCTGAAACGCACCCCCCCCGCGCACTACTACCCCCCTACAACCCCCTAAAATACCCGTATTTTTTTATCTTGGGGCAAAGTTGAGTTGTTTGTGGGTGGGTTTTGTGTTTTGTGGGTGGAGTCTAATGGTTTGGTGTTGTGTTTGTTTTTTTTTCTTTTTTCCCCCCTACCACCCACCCCCCTCAACCCACCCCCCCCCCCCCCCCCAACCCCGCCCCCCACCACCCCCCCCCCCACCCCCCATGCTCTTTTCCCTCCCCCCCCCCCCCCCCCCTCCCCCCCACCCCTCCCCCCCCAACCCACCCCCCCCACCCCCCCCCCCCCCCCCCCCCCCCCCCCCCCCTCCCCCCCCTCCTCCTTTTGTCTATTCTAAGTACAACAAACACCGCATACGGACCATCAGTAAAAACACACCTAGAGCAGGATAGAGCCATAATATCAAGGGTTCCCTTATTTAAGGAGTTTCGTACCCCTCACTACCGACAAGGTGTGTGTGTCACCTTTGGGTTTTTATGGACCTGGTCTATACATCAATGCTTGATAGGTAGTACTCTCAATTGTGGGTACACTTTTTTCAATAGGGCCAATTAAGTTACACAGGGGTCCCAATTTTTCAAATGCTCCAATTCATGTTGAAATGTATACTATTTGTCCGCTAGTCATAAGTATTCCAAAAATGTATAGTTTTGTACCATCTAGACCTTGGTTTGGGGAGTGAATAGGGTAAAATGGGCTAAAATGGTAAAAAGGTCAATGTTTTATTTGACTGGGTCCCTTGCTCCTCTCCTAAACCGTGCAGTGAACAAATTCAATCAAATGCATGATTTTGTCCAATCAGTTTCTGCTCTTATAATTAACTTTTAATGAATACTTTTAGCTACCTGTTTGCCTTTGGTCTTATGTATGCCTGTTAAGACCCACAACACCCTAACCAGGCTGGGTGGATCCCCAGTTTTTTGTCACATTAGCTGACTTTTGCTGTCATCGGTATTGTTTTGTGGTGTGGTTATCTACAAAAGTCAAAGAACGGTAAGGATCGTTAATTATTTTGATTTTTTCATGTTACTGTAAGTTCAAAGGGGTCCCCGGTTCGAATCCTGGTAGGGACAAAATACTTACTGAGATTTAAACAATTTTCTCAAAAGATTCTGGATTAAATTGGTATGATCTGCTCTCTTCACGTTCATTAAGGCAAATGACCATGAAAGACCTTATCCTTCCAGAGCAGTGACAGATTTAAGAGTCAGCAATATCAGCAGCTGCTGACAGGCCCCCTGAAATATTGCTCTCAGGACCCCCACCCCCACTCCCCCCCCCTTAAAAAAATTGAAAAAGGAAAGGAAAGTAAAACAAAACAAATCAGGATCAATACTAATTCAAAGTTTTCAAATTGCAACCAATTTAGGACAGATTTTCTTCACTTCCTGGGAGGGGTGTACAAAGCATCCCCCTAAGACCTCCCCTATATATCACTAAAGTGCGACAATGCGTCGCTTCGCGACGCTAAAAAGGGGCCCCGCCTTAAGCCGCTGACAGGGCCCTTTTTCCTTAAATCCGCCACTGCTTCAGAGGTGATGTACCGCCATTCGTCTTTGGGTAATGGAGATCAATACCGGTACATCTACAATTCACAGGGTCAGTAGTTTTCCTTTCGGTCCTGCTACTTTGGTATCCTGGTAACCATGTACTACCTGTCCCAGGCCCGAGTTGGCGGCTAAACCCCGTCCACCCTATTGATTTTTCAAATAAAAAGGAAAAAATCTTATGAGGAGGTACTGGTTACCAGTGGCGTAACCAAGACTTTGCCAATGGGGGGCTGAAGGAGTGCAAATGCTTTTTTTGAGGGCAAAATTTGGTCCTTTCTCCATAGACACTGTACAAAAGTCATTTCATTTGGGGGGCTTAAGGGGGGGCAAGAGTTCTGTTGGGGGGCTTGCGCCCCCCCCCCCCCCCGCCGCCCCCCCCTGCTGGTACGCCAACTGCTGGTTACCCTGGTATAATGAAAAGAAGATCTACCTACAAGGGTGTCCGCTCCTGGAGAGCTTGGCGGCCATCAACATGCTGCCTTGTATGGTGGGCATGGTTACCCAAAGACAAGGCCCACCGCCGAAAACTACTGTGGAGTTGCATCAGGAGGGCATCCGGTCCATTATCTTTTTGCTCCTAATAATCCTCACACAGCAGTAATTGCTGAGTGTGAGGTGTATCCGGCCACCTTCGTTTTCACGGGACAAACCAGATTTTAAAACTTTGGTTTACTACTAAGGGCCGCTGGTGTTCTTAGAGGGATCCTGAACTGTTATATAAAGTAAGATGTTGACCCTAGCTTTCTTAATCCATCACGAGCTGTTAGGACCTCATTGAAAATTAAGTTGCCATGTAGAGCCTCTGTTTTTTTTTTTGTGTTGTCCAGGACATTAACCTAAACATTCAAATCCAAAACCCATAAAAAAACATCGACTTATCTTCGCTCCCCCACAACATGTTTTGGGAGAACCTAGGTGACATGGCAGATGTATGTCAATGTCATGGATGTTGGATGGGAATGGATACATGAGCAGTAGAAAATTCACTAATCCACTTCTACTGGCTGAACCGAATAGTCCAAATGAACTTCCAACATGGCACGGTGGAATAAAACAATACAATGGTACATTATTTGATGATACATTTGGGACAGGTTATTAATTTAACTGAGCTCATTTGCCATGTATTCAAGAAAATTCATTTATATCCACTTTCCGACTAAACCGAAAGGTCAAAAGAACTTCTAACTTGGGCAACGGTGATAGAGACATGATGAAGGTTCATGTGCTGCTTACCTTTTTGACAGGTTAACAAATATTAAATAAGCTCTTTGCATAGCCTCATGTGCATAGTTTTAATAAAATGTGACTAAACCACAGTTGCATGGCCATCTAAATTAGGCATACACTAATTCTTGTTTCTGCATTTGGGGCTGCAACATTTGATACTTTTTGAAACTGTGGAAGTGTGCCCTCTGTCCACTGCACTAAGCAATATATTCATCAGTTGCTTAACTGCTAACACTACACCATATATGTGTATAGGGGCAATCTACATGGAGTGCAGATCCAGATCGGATCCAGATCTCGTCTCCAGTTTGCGTCTACACGGCATGGCAAACTTATCCGATCTGGCAACGCCGTAAAGTGGATTCTTCGATCACCAAGGTTACGCATAGCATTTGTACACTTTCCGCTCCGAAAGGGCGCTGTACTTTTGCACTCACTGCCCGCCGTGTAGAGTTCTTAAACGGTCTCCCATGCTCTGGAATGTGATCTGGATCTCGTTGATGCGCATCGGATCTGAATCTGCACTCCGTGTAGATTGCCCCCATAACATTAACATGTAAGAGTCTTATGTATTTCAAAATAATAAAAGAATAAATCTCTGCTCTTAAATTTCACCCTGAACTATTTCTCTTTAACACTGTATCTGAAATGGGTCATGACTTGTTTTTGTAAGGCAAGAAGAAGCAATTATACAGAGACATACCATTGAGTCTTTGTGCACCAACTTATGCATAAGGAGAGATAGCCAAGTTTCTTCAATATTGATATGTATGGATCAGGTTCCTTCAAAGGCAACAAAGGAAAATGAACCGGATTTGCAGTAAGTATCAGAGGAAGGAGATCATATGGACCAAAATGTAGAGAATAAGGTATGATTTGGGGAACGGTACTCTCTTTACGACAAATCGAACCAAGGCAATACGCGTATTTTAAGAGGAAGTATCTTAACGCAAAAAATAATGGTGTCGCCGGTATCAATTACGTCGTAAAAGAGAGAGGTACTGGTTCCCAAAATCATACCTTGATTCTCATTCTTAAAGGTCCAGGAAATGAGATGATTAAACCTAGTCCAATCTTTACGGGGCATTCATTCCAATAAACAGGCCACAAAAAGAATACACTACCAGTGACATCATTAGTGAAAAACTATTGATTTTCAGTCAGTGCCATGAATAGATCACACCAGTCACCTGGAAATTTATATTACTCTCTGAAAAGTCAATAATCACTAATGATGTCATCACCAAACCAAATTTATTCAATGCTTTTTGCCCCTCCTTGGCTGACACCCATTTTCTATTTGCATTCCATGGGACCTTTAAACAGCAAGTATCATTTAAGGTTCATCTTAACCCAATTTCGCGATACTTTACGGCTTAAATACAACAAGAAGGACGCCATCACCCAGTGAAAATAATCGAATTCGAACAAACCCTGCTGAACGCAACGATCATACGCAACGAGAGGCAACGTTGGCAGGCGCGACGCAAAATGTAGCAAAACCCAGTATGACGCGAGCCGCTTCAACCTAAAAATAACTTCCAATACGCAGCGCGTACTACCTGGTTCCAATTAATCGAATTTGAACCGGGCATCAGCCAATGAAATTGCTTACATTTTCACACGGGTTTAAGAATAGTTTTTTAATTTGTTGTATAATACAGGTTAAAATAATTAACTAATTTTCACAAAAAGTTGGTATAAACATTATAGGTGGGTGTAACACAATCATGTCCCATTGTTGATATGTTTGCTCTCACCATGGAAGGCATATTCACCCAAAAACATTCTGATTATAAATTTTAAATTAAAATAGGCCAGCCGTTTGCATAGTAGTTGAATTAAAAATGTTCACAAAATTGGCCCGTGGGTGTAATTTAAATAGGTCAGATTGCACTTGGAGGATTGTTGTCATAACATCAAAAGGAAACAAATTCTGCACGGTAATTTACTGGGGGAATATGCTTTTGAAAAAATTATGGAACTTTATTCTGGTGCCAAAATCTTCAATTTTGATGGAGTAAAGTTGGAATGGGGAGCAAGGTTGTCGATCAGGTCACCCAAAAACTCAAAAGATAATCAATAAGAGCTTAGAACCAAACTCAATTAATAGGCACAGTCTTCAGCTAGACCAAGTGCTAAGCTGATGCTAAACACCACAAAAAAAAAGTTATGAGTACAGGCTTTTCAATATAAACTTTTCTCATGATGCATGATAACTTATAATGAAGGTAAAAAATATTGTAAAGCTCTCTGTGGAATGGGGACTTCATACCTTTATATGCGTTACGTAGTGAAAAGTATACCAACTGGAGTTAAAGCCCATGTATACTTTCTTTGCAGCGAACGATTGGAAGTGCGCAATAACGGATTTTGACACAAGATCGAGGAGAGTTGCGCATGCTCACAAGCAGGAAATCGCTCGCTGCGCTGGAAGTATATCATGAGCTTAAACCGGGCTTGCAATGGTAATATCTGGACCATAGTTACCCTAATTATGGAATAAAGCAAAAGGCAGCTATTTGGTTGGTATCCAAAAAAGCTGCACTTATGCTTTCTATAGAACCTCATAAAATGGATAAAGCATAAGGCAGCTATTTGATAGGAACATTATATGAGTAGCAAGATATGCTGCCTGAGGCTTTTTGTTTTTTTTACAATATTGTGGGGCTGTATATGGTATTTATAGCACTTTGCCCTAACCCTACAGGAGCTTCTGGAGGTAGACCTAAGGTAAGAATGTAAACCAGAAACTTTAAAGGGGGATGGCCGATTTAAGTATATAAAGTTTTCATCTGATAGAATGGCCGTCACCCCAAAACCCTACCTGTAAAGTTTCGCGCCAATATTTCAACCCCGTTTTGATGTGAGGAGCTAAAAAATGATTTTGGAATCCCATAGAGTACTGTGTAAAATTATTATGGTCGACCAAAATGGGGCACATTTTCACTTATAACATCCAAAACCAAACATCCTTTAGCCCTAAAGATTTAACAGGGTAATTGAGAAAATAGCCAGCGGTCTTCTGATTTCAAAATATTGAAGCTGGGTCCCTGGGGACGAGGCTATTAGCGATCGGGCCGATGGACCTTAAGTGAACATAGTAGTAGTTAAAATACCCTTGGGTAATGATCGAGTTTGAAGCCTAAGGTGAAAATTGGATCAAAGGTCCAGGGGGACGGTGTGTGTGAAATCTAGTGCATACTAGGTCCGGCCAAGGACTAATTTGTCCAAGCACTGTGTAACTGGTAGAACTGGTATGTTAGGAGGACATTACAAATGAGGTAGTATGCACGTTAGGGTACGCACAAGTTGTGTACAGGCCGCAAATTCCAGGTAAGCAACACGCCTTTCTAGGAAGAACAACTACACACATGCAGTGACGACACCCTCTAACTGCAATCGAAAGTGATCACAAAATTATGCTGCCATGAGAGGCTATGGTTAAAACTAGGAGCCCAGGACATCAAGTAGGCCTACTATTTTCCAGAGGGGAAAATTAGTAGCCTACTTGATGTTCAACGCGGGGCCCTATTTTTTAAGGCAGAGGCACCGAATAAAGACAGTATATATTGTTTATATACTTCATTAATAAAATCTTCTTAATTTTTTTCAATACTCATGCAAGGTCACCTTTAGACAACAGCGACGGTTCAGACTTAGTACTATTTACGTCCGTAACAATAGTACATATCGCCGCATACAACACATGCTCAATATCACAAGCCAAGTACTATTTACGACTTGAAGGTACTATTTACAGACGCAAACAGTACCTCCTGGCACACGTCTCATCAAATGGTGAAACTATTTCAAATCTTATGAGAGACCGATTAAAAATTAACAAGCTTAAATTTTTTAAAGGGGCATTCGTGATCCACCAACCGGGTCCACGATTACATAAAAAAAAGTTGTGAGGTGTACCTGGTTTTTTATCTCAGAACCGTTTGCTAAGCGATTCCAGGTGCTACCTTATCTTATGTGGAAATTCGGTCGCATCTTTAAGAAATTCGCCAATTTGTATTTTCGTCCGCTAAATGGTCAGAAAGTACCGCATAGTGGCCTATAGGACCTTGGGAAACAAGCAATTGCTATAACACAAACTGCAAGATTGGGATCACTAAAATTGTGAATAAGGTTTTCTCAGGGATATCTAGTGAAACAACGAATAAGCAGGCAGAGTTTTGGAATCTGAAATGCACTTTTCGTTATAATATCAATTTTTGATATCAGATAAAAAACCATATTTTTCTTATCATGCTCCTGAGAGTATAGCCTTCAAAATCATTTCGTTTGAAGTAGGGTATAAAAAAAATACATCTGCCTCGGCGCTGTGTGTCGACTGCAATTTGGGTTTGGTTAAACTATAGGCTGTTAGAACTTTTACCTTGGTATGTGACCTTGACCTCATAAACACATTAAGTGCATGGTAATTCCCATAACCAAGGTTTGGATTCCAAATGAAACAACTTTTCAATGAGGCAATTTTACATCTTACAAGTTGACCTCAATGACTTTGAACTTGGCACAATGTGAACTTTGCCCTCATCAACAACTGAGGGATCCCATGTGGCACCTGTGACACAAGAAATGACACATATATCAGAACAAGTACCTTTAAATTCAATGTATCATTTCTTACTGCTGAAGATGTTAAGGACATATTGACTTTTGTTGGTATTCTAACTGTAGACCAGGGTTTAAACCAATGTTAGTCCTACATCAGACTGGTCCTACATGCTGGACCTTTTTTTCCTTTCAACTAATATGAAGGGTGCTTGTGTAACAGGTGAAGAAATTTCCATGGAGGGGGCCGGACTGCCCCATCCATGAGGAACAAAATTTTCTCAACCAATATACATTTTAACTTTCACCGTTATTTGAAAGGAAAAAGGTCCACTCATGTAGGGATAACCCTGGTTTTTACAACCAGGTGTACCAGTTAGTTAGTTTCCATTTAGAATACCCGCCTTAGTTTTTATACATTGATGTCTAAGGACATGGTTGAGTGTTCTTGATGCTTTACTCACTACATTTTAAAAACATCTTTTACGCAGGCCAGGCAGCCGGAGGGGCAGTGAGTGATGATGCATTGTTGGTATCGAAATCAGTAACAGTGTTGTTGTAAGTTGGTACAATTCTATGTGTGCTTTCCTTCAAGATAGAGTTGTAGAATATTGAGATGCAACTGACTATTGTCACTGTTGAAAGAGCTTCATCAGCTACAAAAGGGTAACAAAAAAGGCTTTTCAACTGAAGCAGGGGATCGTTTACTTGCAATCAATCGCCATTTTTGAAGACTAGTGCACCGTTTTCTGAATACTAGGACACGCATGTGCAATACTGCCTTAGTTACGGAGTAAAAGCTTCAAAAGGAAAGGTTTATGAGCTACTGCTTCACAAAAATACTCGTTATGAGAAAATTTACGTCAGTGTTGTCGTTGACTTTTTAATTGCTGAGGTACATGGCCATCTTTTAAGTGACGATGACTTGTCACATGGGTTTTTTTTTTTTGGGTGTTTGTGGTTGATGTTATATTTTTCTGAGTTTGAAAATTCTTATCATTTAAAGAATTTTGAAGTTATTACTAAGCTCATGCATTGATTGTCATGAGGGCAGAGATGTGGCTCCCTTATCAAGAGCATGCTTATTGTCTTAAAAACTGTCTTAATATCAGCAGAAGATCCAGAAGTAGTTTGCTCATGGTAGCCAATGAATTTTTCGGACCGTATAAGTCGGTCAAAGAATGAACTTGATCAAGATATGCCTTGGCGATCATTGGAGGTCATGGTGTTTTTTGCCACCTTTCTTTCGAGTTTTCTTCGCTCGCGCCTAGCAAGGTGGAACATCCGTGTCTATACCTGGCGGTGTGGTGTTTGAAACGTATGTTGACCGTGTTGTAACAAGGGCAATAAGAGTGTTAAGGACATTTTAAGAAGAATGACTGTGATAACATCTGATGACTAGCACTACAACGAAAGAAAAGTTTAAAGCCTTTATAAGACTCTCATTAAAAAGTTCACTATCCAAGTTTTTGCCGTTTGGGCTTAGAACAGACAATTTTGCAATTGGACAACATGGATGATCCGTAAGTAGAGGATTATAGGACCAATCCTGGACAAGAGAAGACCGAGAATACCCTTCTTGGGATATTACCAGTCACGGACAGGACCATCTCTAGGGTGGGACTACGACATGCTGTTGTAAATCAAATTCAGTAAGAAAGAGAGTTGACAAATTGGGCAACATCAGAAGATTTTGATGGGACATCCATTTATGGGGAGGTGATACAGGTGGAAGTCTCCCAACATAAGGCGTTGCCACTAAGGGAATGCGCCATCTTCAAGGAAAGACATTGAACTCAGTGAGGAATTCAGAAGTCTTAAGACCATTTTCTTTAGAGGGAGATGGTCGATATATAGCAAAAAATACAAAACTGATTGGCGAGACCTGAAATACAAGCAAAATTCATAATTATGTACATGGTGATTTATATCGGGACTCGTGAACGACAACTTAAGTGGTTGCTATAAATAAGCGAGACCAACACCATAGTTGTCATAACACGAGGTTTACTCAAAAACGCATTTAGACAGGGGGTGTACTGTCCCCAATTATGACCCAATTAATCGCTCTTTAACCATGATTCAGTTATAAGCATGATATCTACATCATTTCAATGATGTAGTCACAGGTTAAGTGAGTTTTGTTCCTGAGAGATTTTGCATTCCAGAGATGGACATTAAGGTTGCAAAAGGTTCCATACTTGATGGGCCGTAGATTACATAGATTTGCTCCGGTTTGACCTCTGACTCGCTTATTGTCCATCTATCAGTACATGTGTGTGTACTAATTTGTGTAATGATCTGTGCATCAAATTGAGTTGGAATTTCAGCGATAGGATTTCCTCCAAGGGGAGAACGTCTGAATGTGGGTTGTCGAGCGTCTATGTGGGTTTAGAACGTCTGATGTGGGTTGTAGAACGTCTGATGGGTTGTCACGTCCTGATGTGGGGTTGTAAGAACGTCTGATGTGTGTTGTAGAACGTCTGAGTGGGGTTGTAGAACGTCTGATGTGGGTTGTAGAACGTCTGTGTGGGTTGTAGAATGTTCGTGGATTTGGGTTGTATAACGTCTATGTGGGTTCGTAGAACGTCCTGATTGGGTTGTAGAACGTCTTAGGTGGGTTGAGAACGTCTGATGTGGGTTGTAAGACCGTCTGATGTGGGTTGTAGAACCGCCTGATGTGGTTGTCGAACGTCGATGTGGGTTGTAGAACGTCTTATGTTGGGTTGTAGAACGTCTGATGGTGGGTTGTAGAACGTCTGATTGGGTTGTAGAACGTCTGATGTGGGTTGTAGAACGTCTGATGTGGGTTGTAGAACGTCTGATTTGGGTTGTAGACGTCTGATGTGGGTTGTAGAACGTCTGATGTGGGTTGTTAGAAACGTCTGATGTGGGTTGTAGAACGTCTATGTGTGGTTTGTAGACGTCTGATGTTGGTTGTAGAACGTCTGATGTGGGTTGTAGAACGTCTGATGTGGGTTGAACGTCTCTTTTGGGTTTGTAATAACGTCTGATTTGGGTTGTAGAACGTCTGATGTGGGTTGTAGAAACGTCTGATGTGGGTCGCTCCCCAGCCTGCTTCTCATATTAAAGATACCAAGTTTTCTTTAATGGAAGTATACAACAGGTTCTGGTAGCCATTTCCTAACTGCCAGGTTTGATTCGTAAGGGCTAACAGCTCGTCCTATTATAACTGCGCATGTAACATTGATAACTCCCTAGCGCAGTGAAATTGCCAGGGCCGCTGTGGGCTCAAATGATACTTTCTGACCTGTGATTCAACAATGGCCGGCGGCTGTTTCCAAGACGACATGGGGTTGTTCTATGGAGAACTAATTTTTACCCAAATCTTCAAAGGGTAGCTCAATTCAGTACTTGAGTTGTGGCTTCAGTCCAAAATAAGGATCTTTGCAAAGCTATTATCCTTTGTCCCTCATTGAACAATTAATTTATGCAAGGCACCAGTCCAGCAAAGTGAATTTATAAGTCGATTTTACATTCAACGTCTACGTGTAAAGACAAAACTCTAAACCTGCGGTACCTGTAACACTCGCATTACCGCTCACGGTCACAGCCACATCAACCATTCATTGTGTCGTGTCATGGTTGGATTGATCGGTTTTTCGCTATTTGAAGACAATAGTATTAGCCTTACTGTGTTTGTATGGCTGCGAAACTAGGGTGCTGACAAAACAAGATTGGAGAGTAGGTACCAATTCTTTTAGTATTTCGCACTGTTGCTACAAGATCATGCTGAACTCAAGCGCCTTGACGGGTTCCCAAATGCCAAAATCTATTCTACAGGTACGGAGCCTCTTATAAACCGAGTAAGACTGAAACAGCTTACTTTTCTTGGTAATATTCTAAGGATGCCAGAGGGAGAGCTTAGTAAGTTATATGCTTTCTACACACCAACACATTGCAAGAGCAGCCGGGCCGACAGAGAACAGCATATCTCTCCTACTCCAAAAGCTCTTCTTGGGACCACAAACAATGTTGGCAAACAGCCAAAGGCTATCTCCAACATGGCCAAAACAGAAGTGTCGGAAACTTGCAATCGCCTGCTGTGCAGTCGATTGATGACGTACGACAATTAATATTCTTTTCCAATTGGCAAAAATAATCTTATCATAAAAATTGATTGAAGGCAATTTTTTCTGTCATTGTTAATTCCTAATAGCTTGTTGTAAATTAAAAACACGAAATTAAAAATTTACTCCGAAATAGACAATATATTGGTATACCGGACTCTTTCTTCGAAGCAAACATAGCCGCAGTTGGTTGAAGTGTTTCTAGCATGATTTGTAAGCATAACAGCACAACTTAGAGAATTTTAGATGTTAAAAATAGGAAAGTTATCCACAAAATGAATAAAATGTCCAAATATCCTCAAAAGTGATTTTAAATTTAAAATGACCAAAAAATGGGAGACAGTTACAACGCGTGAAATAAGATTGACAATTCAAATTTTTGCATGTTAGCTCGTGTGGAAGTCGCATTCACTTATTGACTTTTATGGACCCTATAGAGTGAACACCCCGTCTTCACACAGAAATTTCCACTTCAAAACTGACAAAACCTGGGTTAATTTGTCAGTTTTATAAATGGGCTTGCGGGATTATATTATTATTAAATGAAAAGAAAAATTAAAAGGTTAAACCGCAAGTATACACTTTTAACTTGGATTAGGACACTGTGGTACAAACAATTGCGCTGCCACCGTGTGGCGGACTCACGGGTTTTGCTGTTGGAGTTGAAATCAAGTCTTGTTGCAAGGGAGCTTCATACAAAAATTCCACGCTTTTTTCCGACTGATGTTTTTGTTAATTGTAGGTGTAAATGGGGGCTTGCGGGTGTTATTTTTCATTACAGCAAAGAAAAAAATATATATTGATTGTAGATGTGCTAGAAGAAACATGGACTTGCAACAAAAATTCTAACACTTTTGGTTTTGTTTTTGAGATATACAGCGCCGTAATGATGCGCGTTATTATGTCTATGTATTGGTTTTAAATGTTTGAGGTCACTACATGTGGAGCTATGTGGAATAGGAAAAGTAGACAGAAAGTTTGTATTGCTATAATCACCACATGATCACCATGCGCGCACTGCAATTACAGATTCTTAGACAGGTCATCTGGGAATGTGAACCTCCTCACAGTGGTGCGTCCTTCCTGTACATTGAATGTAAAGGCGGCAAGCGTGACTTGTTTTGCAGGTACAAAGGCTTTCTGTTGCAATTATAAGAGTTTCCGTCGATGAAACGTTTTTTCACTTAGATCAATATTTTCCAAAATGTATGTATATATTATTATGAAAAAAATTGCTGCCTTGCATTGTCTTAAACAAAATTTTGCAATATCAAGTATTTTTTTTTTTCTGGGAAAGTTCCGATCCTTTGTGTGTTAGTGTGGAGTTATTGAAGGTCATTTGGTCACTGGGGGGTCTTGTTAGGGGGGGCGGCACCTAGAGTCACGTGGACGGATTATTTATATAAATAGACTTTATAAATTCCCCTATGCCGACTGACTGGCAATGAGTTTTGGAATGATTTGCCAAATATTTTACCGATGTGATTCAAATTTTTCTCGCGATACACACTCCATACTCCCGCCATCCTCGATATACATCCATCCCTCTCTCCTCTCTCCATCCTCACTCTCCCTCTCTCTCTCTCAGATAAGTCTCTTGACTCTAAGTTTCACACTTAGTGCATTTTGTCATTCAGAAAAAAGCTCTGTAGCAAAAAAAAAAAAAGTTATCAAATAAGTGGCCATACCCAGGATCTTTTGAGTGGGGGGCACAAGAATAATTTTCCTCCAAGCAGTCAAATAGCCAGGATTTAGCAACATGTAAG
>JAMKCH010083715.1:0-18258 GCA_023653785.1 Ophioderma brevispina
CGAGAATGTGCCCCCTTCTGGTCGACCAATAGTGTTTTTGCAACGGGTGCAGCTGTGGGGCTTACAATATCACGTAATTTTAGCTCTCGCAATCAAGGCGGATGGAGATGTCGGCATGATGCTTTGCAGATGGGGCTTTCGAGTGAAGGCCAATCTATCAGATGCAACCTTCATATCCTTAAATCGGGCCATCCCCGTTAATGGATTTATTATTATTCTTGTAAATTTAGAGTCATAATTCTGCCAACACACTGTTTTGTCCTCCAATGTCTTTGTCTTGTCTTCACGTTTATGTTTTGTGTGGTCTATTTTGTGTCTTTTGTCTTGCACTCTACCTCTTTAAGGTTTAAATTGTACTTTATCGTAAAGGGGGTTAAAATCTCGGCATTTGCTTTGTTTTAACGTCGTCATTTTATATGGAATTTTGTTTGTATTACGAACTATGGTGACTACATGAAACTGAACTGAAGTCAAGGTTTACTATGTTCAAGCTATTTATATTTGTTTGGCTTTAAAAAAATAAAAAAAGTCTAATTTTTAACAATTTTTCTAAAGTTTCAGATTGTCACAGAAACTGACATCATGGTTGGCATTTTTTAAAAATGGCTAAAGCAGCCATCTTGGATTTCAAAATGGCCGCTATTTTGACCTATAACTATTCTAATATTTTGGCTTTTAAAATTTAAAAAAGCACGCTAGAGAAGTAATTCCCCCATCTAAACCTTCCTGTTTTGGGAGAGTGTCAATCTCAATGCAACAACATTAGATCAGTGGCTGTGGCTGCCATCTTTAAATTCAAAATGGCACCAAGGGAAGTTGTGTTTTGCTATACCTGTCTCTGAAACTAGACAGGCAGATTTATGGCAATGTGCCCATGTTTTCAGGGTCCGAAATCCAATAAGAACTTATAACCCAATGGCCCATGCGGTTTTGGAATCCTCTAATTTGTCAAAAATAGCCGCCATGGGGTCCTGGTTGCAATTCTTTTACATGTAATTGCCAATGTTATCATGACCTGGACTTTTCCCTTTGGTTTAATTTTGTAATAATTTTTGATTATTTATCTTCGACAATGGGTGATAAAGGAATTGTGAGTCGGATTCTTTAAATATTCATAATATCTTTTCCATAACTCTTTATAGTAGAGCAAGTTTGAGGACCTATATTGAAACGAAAAATCATTAAAACTATTTGTATATTAGGATCAGTAACCTTTTCGTTGGAGTCAGTTTTAAACTGTGCTTGGGTTCGGGGGGATTTTTGTGCCGCGCCCAATTATACCATTAATAGTTTTCGCAGTACGTTGAATGTTGTCTTTTGTTTGCTGAAACTTATTTCATAGAATTTCCGCTGTACAGGTTACGTAGAAGAGTATGCCATTTAATTTCTAAAACTTTTATATTTGTTAGTCTTGCTTAGTTTTGTGATTTCAAATACTGTTTATTATAATTTGTTCTTGGTAATTTACCGTAAAGCACGCGGGTATAGCCCACCCCCCAAAGAGGAAGATTTTACTTTAAAACTAGAGGTGGGCTTAGACCGGGGAGGGCTAGAACTTGGGAGCAATATCAAATTGCAAAACAAAAAATACCATGTCAAGGACATTTAACACCAGATTTATGTACCACGCTTTAGTTGTAGGCAGATATAAAACATTAACAATAAAAGTTCAATTGTCCCTCCATTCCATTAAGTAATTATAGCAAACAGCCATCTCAATGCAATGGGCCCTACTTTCAATTCAAGTTTAAAACTGTGGATTTTGTTTGTGTAATACTGCCACATTGTTTCCTGAATGAATGCTAAAATTACCACCTGGCTTTACCCGGGTGCATGATAGCTCCTGTATTTTCTCTAAAATGGGTGGGCTTATACCGAAGGTGGGCTTATACCCGAGTGTTTACGGTATACTTTTATAAACTTAGTTTTCCCGAAATAATGGATCTTTCTTTCTGTGAGGGGTGTATGTTTTTAAGGAATGCATTCACTCATACTTCTCGTTGAATTAAAATCCAACTCGGCGAGAAACCCACCAACCAACAATGCCAGTGCAGTACTACGGTCTTTATTGTTATTCTGTAAACGTAATTGAACAGACGAGTGACGCTGCGCGTGCAGACGATTTACTGCTCAGACGAAGCATCTGGAAAGTTTGTAATTTTTTTCCAAATTTCTGGAAAACAAGTCTTCGCGGGGGGTTGTTTTTCCCTATACGGGCGATGATGAATATTCAAGTTTTAATGGCCAATCAAAGATACGATGCAATGACGTATGGGACCGATGATATATGTATTCATGAGCTGACCTTTGTACATGAACACACGCAAAAATAAAACCGTACCTGACCAGTAACCAGACCCGGTCATTGCTCCGGCTATACTCATGATTGACAGCATGAAGCGACATCGTTTATCCAATGAATACAAGCTACTTGTGCTCATTTGAATAATTGGGCGGCCATCCAAGTGGTGGTTGAATCAAAAAATAAACAAGACGCTCGGCTTTGTCTCGCAGTGGCGATCTGGATTCGCAATTTTCTAATGTGGGAGGGATTCGTGGGTACAGCAGTGGTGACAGTGCGAATGGAGGTAATGTTTATAAACGGGAGTGAAGTAGCCCATGTATAAAAATGGAAGGTATGAAATAGATTCTCAGACCATTTTTCTATATACTGTGAAATGGTAAAGTTTACTTGGGCGCCGGACTATGCTTAGGCTTTTCTATATATGCCATGTGTACGGGTTTACATAGTACGGGGTATGCTAATTGGGGGTCGTAGTCCCCGGGCTTCGCCCGGGCTACGGCGTTGTTCGAGCTAGGGTTTACATAGACTAAGGTGCCCTGCCCGCGGAGAGGTCAATACTACTGATCATACCGGGGGATGTACCTCGAAAGGGGAAATAGCCAAGAGTCTTGAACAGACATCTTTAACCATGAGTAAACCGGTATCTGCATTTCCTGACACTGACACTATGTAACAGGCTCAGCAATTCAAGATGGCGGTCAGTATCGGCTGCATTAAAAGATCTTAAAAAGCGGAAATACCACAAATCTCTCATATATTTAGTTAAATCCATAAGTTTTGATAACTAGGGATAAATTAAGTAGTGTTTATGTCTGCAAGTGCCTATTAGAAGGTCGGTATCTGATGTTTTGCGTTGTAAAATGCCTTAGGAATTCAAGATGGTCGCAGCCACAGCAAATACTCCAAATCTCAAAACATTTTAAATGTTAGTATTTTTAGCATATCCCATGAATTTACGATACAAAGTGTAAAAAGCTATGAGATATGTCTCTAACCATAGCAGTCATATTTGGCATTTTATTTGGTTTTAAATATCGTAAGTTTAAGATTTCTATGGGCAATACATTACATGGTAGTTTATACATTGTAGGTTTAAAGGAATCCTGAAAGATGGACAGTATTTGCCACCATATTTAAATTTTATGCACTTAACCAAAGAGACATTCAGATCATGAACCTTTCTAACAGTTTAGACAGTCAGCCCAGAAGGGTTTTGGTTAGACAAACAGAGATACCAATAGCTGAAAAAGGGAAATTCAGAGAAAAATATAACTTTTGAAAATATGAAAGTCTGCAGGAGACCCGTTTAGCTTCATATAAAACGGATGAAATTCGGAGCGAAAGGTTACAGAGGGTTTTGGAGTGAAGGCCAAATCTGTCAAGATGAAAACTCATACATACTCGGGCCATCCCCCTTAAAGGGACAGGAGGAGATTTTTTTAGGATACAAATTCTCTCAAATTCACGGATCGGTTGTAGCCACCTACTGATGAGAATGTTTCGAAGGTTTATTGGACAAACAGGTGCAAAAAGAACAAACCGCAACCTTGTTTTGAAACATTGCCTGCTATCGTAATCGTTACCCATAGAAAACCATGCTTTGACTTTCGGTCGTGCACGACAGAAATACTCAAATCATCATCTTATTACATAAAAGAGGCGTATTCGGCTTATTCAAGTTCATGTGTGCTCTAATACATTGATAAGATTCGAAATATGTAAAAAAAACCGGGGGTCGAGAAAAAATTGGGGGGCGTTCTCTGGAAAATCTCATGTCTCTTCAAGTACTTGAATTTTCACAAGTATGGTGAAAATAGAGCTAAATTACTTCTGCGATATATGTTTAAGTGGAAAAATATTAAATATCGCAGCTTGAACAAACCCAACAGGATTACACGCTTTTTCTTTATGCACATTGTGCATGCAGGACGGAATAAAGCGTGTAAATCCATGGGCATTTGGTTTCATTTCGTTACGCAAAATACAGTAAGCCAACAAGGCGAACTCGTATTTACGCGATGCGTAAAATATGTCCCCGCCGAATGATCGAGATCACTAACATGCGATAATGCCACTACAACACCCACCCTCCCCAACACCCCGCAAAACCCCACCCATGCCAACACATGCATATACACCCCAACACCCCATCCACAAACCACACCCATCTCCAACACTCCCAACACCCCACTCCCCGCAACCCAACCCCTCCTTAACACCCTCAACCCCCAAAACACAACACCCCAATACCCTGTAACACGCCTCCCCTTACCAACACCCTGCAACAAGCACTCCCTCACCAACACCCCGCCAAGACCCTACCCTCCGCAACACCTGCAAACCCTCACCCTCCCAACACCCCCTCCCAACACATGCCAACACAATGCTCTCATCTCCCCGCATTGCCCCTGTATTCACCTCCGTGATGTTTTAGTTTTTCGTTCGATCCTTTTTCCTTTCCGCCCTTCACCTGACACTTCTGTCGCGTCGCTCTCTTTAACTGCTCTTCTACCCCCTTTACGACTTCCCTGCCGCGGCATTTTTCCTCTCTTCCTGAAGTTTTTTCCTTCCTCCTCCCTCCTCTTCTGTTTCCCTCACCCTCGCGCCGTTACCTTCCTGTCCCCCCTGTACATCCCGTTTACATCCTACTCCCTTCCTCTTGATCCACCTCTTCTCCCCCTACCTTTTTAGACGCTTTTTCCCCCTCTGTTCACCATTCGCACCTGTCTGCCTATCTCTCGCCTTGTCTTCTATGCCCATCCCCCATGCTTCCCAGCTGATCCCCCTCCGCCTCGCTTTTTTCTTCCACCTACTTTCTCCCGCTTTTGTTCGCTCTACCCTCACTCTGCCCCCTTCCCCTTCGCCCCTATCCAACCACTGTCTCTCTCTCCTTTATTTCTAAAAAAAAAAAAAAAAAAAAAAAAAAAAAAAAAAAAAAACAACACCCCCTCCCCAACACCCAATACCCTCCCAAAACCCGCAACTACCTAACGTACCAGACGTAACATTCAGAGAGACAGAAATAGCATATTTAATTAGCTCATTGATACCCTAAGCCGACATTTATAATATACAGTAAGAACAGTGGTGTTCTAATGAATGTAAGGAATGCTTGATTACCTTACGATGTTGATGTAAAAATGTGATGTCTTTAGGCCAGATGCAGAACTCCCATAAAATATATTCCCACATAATATATATTAATTTCGATCACCCTGTATGACGACACCCCCAAGTGACGTCATACCCACAATCCTCTTCCTCTTTTCGTCTTACCCTCGACAGGATAAACATACGCAGGGGGCGGGACGGGCCGGGAATCAACTCGGAGGAAGGTAAGCAAGCATCCTTACAGTCATTAGAACACCACTGTTCTCATGACTCATACAGGAATTCTGCGTACCATCAATCCGATGTTGATGTAACAAATTTGCATTAAACATCGCCAGACTTAGCCCACAGGTTTACTAGGAGGCGGGGCAGGAGCAAAACGTCCACACTGGATTGACGTGACCAATCGACAGGAGATATGAATATGAATTGCAAAGATTCAGAAGTAGTAAGAGCAGGCAACGGTCACATGCGAATACAAATAGCATGAAAACTAAGCACACCACTTACTAGAGAATAATTGACTGAGCCCCATGAAAGAGGCTCCTGCAAAAAGAACTGGCCCAGATAAGCGACGTACAAAGAGGAGACGTCACACGAAACCAGCACACCCTCGTGCACAATTACAGTCCATAACTTGACAGTATCGTAGGTACTGACTGAGATCCACACCACCTTTCCGTTTGTGGTTGTGACCGCGGTTGATTTTGTGCACGAGGGAGAGGTGATGGTTTCGTGTGTTGTGAAGTTCCTCTAGGTACGTCGCTTATATGGCAGTTCTTTTGCAGGAGCCAATTTGTATTCAGGGGGCTCAGCAATTATTCTCTTAGTAAGGGCTGGTGTGCTTAGGTTTAATGCTATTTGTATTGGCACATGTGGACTTGAGCGCTCGGACTACTTCGGAATTGCTTGCAATTCATATTCTACTCGTTTCGATTCACGCAATCCAGGTGTGACCTTTTGCATCCTGCACAGCCTCCTAGTACCTGTGCTAATATGGCGAGGTTAATGAATGTGTTACATCAACGCTGGGATTGAAGGTAAGCAGATTGAGTATGAGTCATGTAAGAACAGTGCGTGTTTCTAATCATCGTAAGGAATGTTGCTTACCTTCCCGATGTTGATCCCGGCCCGTCCCGGCCCCTGCAGGAGTTGATCTTGTCGAGGAGTAAGACGAAAGAGGAAGAGGAATTGTGGGTTTGACGTCACTTGGGGGGGGTGTCGTTATACGTGGTGATCGAAATGAATATTATTATGTGGGAATATATATTTATGGGAGGTTCGGCATCTGCCTAAAGACAATGCAATTGTACATAAACATACGGATAAGGTAAGCAAGCATTCCTTACGAGTCATTAGAACACCATGTCTTACATATATGATAAATGAGGCTTAGGTATGCAAAATGAGCTAATAAATATGCGTAATTGATTTGTATATCTGAAATGGTACGTCGGGTGGTACGTTAGGATTGCGGGTTTGGTGTTTGGGAGGGAGTGGGGTGTGCAGTGGGGGGGTTGGGGAGGGGTGTTGTGTTGCATGGTGTTGAGGAGGGGGTGTTGGGGAAAATTTTTGGGGTGGGGTGTGCAGGGTGTTGCGGAGGGTGGTGCGAGTTGGGTGTTGGTGAGGAGTGGCGTGTTTGTGAGGTGTTGGGGGGTAAGGGGGGCGTGTTACAGGGTATTGGGCTGTGTGTTGTGGGGGGGTGGAGGAGGTGTTAAGGAGGGGTGGGGTGTTGCGGGGAGTGGGGTGTTGCGGAGTGTTGGAGAGGGGGTGGGGTATGGGGATGGGGTGTTGGGGGATGATGCATGGTGTTGCGGCGGGGGTGGGGTTGGCGGTGTGTTGGGGAGGGGTGGGTGTTGTAGTGCATTATTCGCCATGGTTAGTGATCCTCGACATTCGGCGGGGAAGGACATATTTACGATCGAGTTAAATACGAGTTCGCCTGTTGCTTACTGTATTTTGCGTAAGAAGAAACAAAAGCCCATTGGATTACACGCTTTATTCCGTCATGCATGCACAATGTGCATAAACAATAAAGAGTGTTTGTGTAATCCTGTGGGGGTTCTGTTTCAGCTGCGATATTTAATATTTTCCACTTTAAACATATATCTCAAGAAGTCTTTAGCTCTAATTTTCACCTTACTTGTGAAAATTAAAAGTACTTGAAGAGGACATGAGATTTCCAGAGCGAAGAAGCGCCCCCCAATTCCCCCCAATTTTCTCGAACCCCGGTTTGTTTTTACATATTAGATGCTTAGCAATGTAATTAGATCACACCTGAAGTGAATAAGCCGAATACGCCATCTTTATGTAATAAGTGATGATTTAGTTACTTTCGTCGTGCACGACAGAAAGTCAAAGCATTGGTTTCTATGGGGAAGATTACGATGCCGGCAAGTTAAAACAAGGTTTGCCGGTTCTTTTGCACCTTGTTTGTCCAATAAACATTCGAAAACATTCATAGTAGGTGGTCTACAACCGATCCAGAGAAATTGAGAGAATTTTAGCCTAAAAAAAATCTCCCTCTGTCACTTTAAGGGGGCTGGGCAGATATGTAGAGTTTCATCTTGACAGATTGGCCTTTCACTCCAAAACCCCATCTGTAACTTCCGATCTCGATATTTCAATCCGTTTTGATATGAGCGCTAACGGGTCTCCGGCACAGACTTTCATATTTCAAAAAAGTTATATTTTTATCTGAATTTCGTTTTCAGCTATTGGTATCGTTTGTCTAACCAAAACTTCTGGGGGCTGACGGTCTAAACTGTTTTAGAAAGTATGATCTGCCACATTTCTCTTTGGTTAAACGTGCCCATAAAAGTTAATATGTGGCAAATATGGCCATCTTCAAGGATCTTTAAAACCTACATGTATAATACCAGTAGGTATTGACCCATTCTTAAAATTACGGATATTTACCAAATAAAAATGCCAACAAACTATGACTTCTATGGTTAGAGAAAATATCTCTGCTTTTGTACCTTTGATCGTAAAATTTCAGGGGATATGCCTCTAAAATATAACATATACAAATGTTTTGAGATTTTTGGAGGTATTCAGTGTGGCTGCCATCTTGAATTCTAAGCATGTTTACAACGCAAAAAAAACATCAGATACGACCTCTAATAGGCAACTTGCAGACATAATATCACTACTTAAAATTTATCCCTAGTTATCAAAACTTATGGATGTAACTAAATATAGAGAGATTGTGGTAATTTCGCTTGTAGATTGTTATGCAGCCCCCTTACTGAACGCCCATCTTGAATTGCGAGCCTCTGTTAACAAAGTGTCAGTGTCAGGAAAATGTCAGATACAAGGGTTAACGCTTTATGGTTTAAAGATGTCTTGTTCAAGACGCTGGGCTATGTCCCCTTTCGAGGTACATCCCAACGTGTATGATCAGTAGTATTGACCCTCTCCCGGGCAGGGGCACCTTAGTCTATGTAAACCATAGCTAGAACACGCCGGAGCCCGGGCAAAGCCCGGGACTACGACCCCCAATATAGAATACCCGGACTATGTAAACCACACATGGCATATAGAAAAGCCTAAGAATAGTACGGCGCCCCTTTGTAAACTTGCCACATGTCACAGTAGTAATAGAAAAATGGTATGAGAAAGCTATCATACTTCCATTTTACTATACACGAATCACTCACGTTTATAAACCAAATTACTACATTCGACTGTCAACACTGCTGTACCCGAATCTCCTCCCACATTAGAATGCTAAATACAGGAATCGCTCACTGCGAGGCAGAAAGCGAGCGTTTGTTTTTTGGATTTCAAACCATTGAGGGCCGAACCAATTTGCAAAAATGAGCACAGTAGCTTGTTTCATTGGATAAACGTGTGCTTCATGTGTCAATCATGAGTATAGCGGAGCAATGAACGGGTCTGGTGATGTGTTCAGGTACGGTTTAGCTTTTTGGTGGTTCACCCCCTTGTACAAAGGTCAAGCTCATGAATAAATGATTAATCTCGACCCCATACGTCATTGCATCGTATCTTGATTGGGCTATTAAAACTAAATAATTCATCATCGCCGTATATGGAATAAACAACCCCCCGAAATTTTCCCAGAAAATTTGGAAAAAAATTACAAACTGTCCAAGATGCTTCGCTGAAGCAAGAAAATTCGTCTGCACGTGCAGCGTCAATCGTCTTTTCAATTGCGTGACCGAATAACAATGAAGAACGTAGCACTGACAATGTCCTGTTGGGGGGTGGGATTCCAGCCGAGTTGGATTTAATTGAGCTGTATGATGAATGCATTACTTTAAAAAAAATACAACCCTCCAGAAAGGAAAGATCCATTATTTCTTGATAACTAAAGATTTAGTAAAAAAGTTATTCGTACCACTCGGGATAAGACCCACCTTCGGGTATAAGCCCACCCACAATTTTTAGAGAAAATACAGGAGCTATATGCACCGGGTATAAGCCCAGTGGTAAATTTTGCATTCTTATGAAAAACAACGCTGGAGTAATTAAACAAACAAAATCACAATTTTAAAACTTGAATTGAAAGTAGGGCCCATTGCATTGGATGGATGTTTGCGTATAATTACTTAATGGAATTTGATGGATAAATTGAACTTTCTTGTTAATGTTGTAATATCTGATACAACTAAAGTGTACATTAAATCTGGTGGCTAATATGTCCTGAATATGCGTTATTTTTTGCAATTTTGAATTTGCCTCCCAACCCAAGTTCTAGCCCTCCCCGGGTATAAGCCCACCTCTATTTTTAAAGTAAAATCTTCCTTCTTGGGGGGTTGGCTTATACCCTGAGTGTTACGGTAATACCAAGAACAAATTATATAAACAGTATTGAAATCACCAACTGAAGAAAGACTAAACAAATATAGTTTTTAGAAATTAAATGGCATCTCTTATACGTAAATGTAAGCGAAAGTTCTATGAAAAGTTTCGCAAACAAAAGACAAACATTCAATTACCTGGAAACTATGATGGATAAGTGGTGCGCGGCAAAAAATCAAGATCAAGCACAGTGTAAAATGACTCCAAAGAAAAAGGTGAATGTTCCTAATGTTAGAAACAAACTAGTTTAATGATTTTTCGTCAATTATAGGTCCTAAACTTGCTTCTATTAGAAGAGTTCGGGAAAAGACTATTATGAATATTTAACGAATCCGACTCCAAATTCCTTGATCACCCCTGGCGAAGATGAAAAAATAATCAAAATTATTACAACAATTCCAAACCAAGGTAAAAGTCCAGGTCATGATAACATTGGCACATTATTGAAAACGAACTGCAAAGGACCCCCCCATGGCGGCTATTTTGAAATTCAGGATGGCTTCCACAACCGCATGGGCCATTGTGTTATTTAAGGTCTTATGGATTTCTGGACCTGAAAACATGGGACATATGCCATAATCATGCCTCTACTAGTTTAAGAGACAGGTATGCAAACAACCTTCCTTGGTGGCATTTTGAATTTCAAGATGGCGCCACAGCCACATGATCTAATGTTGTTGATGGCATTTGACACCCTCCAAAATAGGTTAGATGGGGGACTTACATTTCTAGGTGCTTAAAAGCCAAAAATTGCATAGTGATAGGTTCAAATAGCGGCCATTTTGAAATGAAATACAAAACTTAAAAATACATTTAAAAAATGCCAAAATTGATTTGCAGTTTCTGTGACATCTGAACTTTTAGAAAAATGTAAAAAAAATTGGCAAATATCCACAAAAAGCCAAACAAATAGTAATAGTTGAACATAGTAAACCTGACTTCAGTTCAGTTTATTTATTCACCATTATCTGAAGACAAACCAAAATAGACATATAAATTATGGGTAGGATGTTAAACAAAGCAAAATGCTCGGATTTAACCCCCTTACGAATAAAATAAAAGTACAATTTAAACCTTAATGAGGTAGAGTGCAAGACAAAAGAAACAAAAAGACCCACACAAAACATAAAGTGATGAAGACAGAACAAAGACATGTTGAGGACAAAACCAGTGTGTTGGCAGAATTAGACTAATTTACATAATAATTAATAAATCCATTAAAGGGGGATGGCCCGATTTAAGGATTTGAAAGTTTATTCTTGATAGATTGGCCATTCACTCGAAGCCCATCTACAAAGCATCATGCCGACATCTCAATCCGCTTGATGCGAGAGATAAAATAGGCTATTGTAAGCCCAACAGCGCACGTGCAAAACAATATGGGCGACCAAATGGGGCACATTCTCGCACACCAATTCCAAACCAAACATCCTTTGGCGCCAAAATTTCATCGGGCAAATGAGAAGAAATAGTAGCTCTCTTCCGATATCAAAATGTTGACCACCCGGTAAAATCTCGGGGTTATAGGGACGGACTCTATTAGCGATCGGGCCAATGGCCTGTAACTTACACATTGTAGTGAGAATTAAGTAAGCTTATACATGTAGTACATTTAAATTGATTAACAGAAAGCGAGTCCCTTATAGATTGGGGATGCTATTGCCATAGAAGGGGACCCTGAGTTCGAATTGTATTCCTTGCCAGATCGGTACGGAAATTAAAGGGTCGAAACAAATCGAAATCTGGTTCCATATCTATGAAAAGCTGTTTATTCCCCTCGCAACAAGGAATCGTCAAAAAATGCAGGCAACAAATTGTTTGATACTTAAACATAAATATAGCTTTATAAAATTTGTGAATATCATGAATAGTTAAAGTATTCAAATGGAAAATAAAGAGGCGTGTGAGCACGATAATCAGAGTTACTACATGGACGAATGATTTTCTTTGTTTAAATGAATATGAATAGTATTTAAATGGCATGTTTGGAATCTGCCATATTAGATACAATAATATATGTGTAGGTAATAACTAAAACACGATTATACAAAGAAAAAAATATAGTAGAAATTGGTAATGTGTGCTTTATTTCAAAAGAATACCAGAAATTTGCAAAATATTAGACAAATAAGTATTATGAATTTCCAGTAAGCATTCATCCAAAATAACTCCTAAAAAACTTAGTGTGAGAAACTTGATAATGGAGCATGTTCAATCATAATACCTGCGTTCGGTATGAAAGCGCCTTACTATTGTCTATTTCTAAAAATCCTAAAATTGGATTGTCAATATGAGAGATTAATTTGTTTGCTTAAACCAGTTTGAGTTATTAATTATTCTAGTGACCTCAGTCAAGATCTGAGAAATTTTCATGTGATGCAAGTAAATTGGTATCATCAGCATCATAAATAAAAATAAGGAAAATAAGTCTGAGGACTAAACGATGTATAATAGATAAAATGAAAGTAAAGGTCCCAAAATAGAGGCTTGTGGGACACCACAGGAAATGTCCATTACTTGATGAATGAAATGAGTTATTATAAGATACGAACTGAAAACGACCAGAAAGTAACTCCTGAACCACCCAAAGGTGACCTCGAACACCATAATGAAAAGAGCTGGATAGAGGGATATCAGGTTAATAGTGCGAAAGGCCTTTTGAGAGGTCCAGGCATATACAAAGTAATGCACTATTATCAAGATCTTCGGCACTTTATCTAGGCCCGTACGCGTGCCCATCTCGGTCGATCGAGTTGAACGGCAACCCCGTTTGCGCCTTCTTGCGTAACACCTTCGGCCGCATACTCCCTTTTTCTCTCCGCGTTTATGTACAAGGCGTTCCAAATTGTAGGCCAGACCCCCCTGGTCTTACCCCAGAAGAAGCAATAGGTCTCGAAATTTTTACCAGAAAATGGCATTCCACTTAAACATAGGAGTACCTTCGCCAGTTTTCACTTATTGGCCCAACGACAGAAAGAAAAGAACGAGGAAGAAGAGAGGCGTGGGGAGCGGAAAGAAAAGGCACTAAGGGAGGGAAAGGGCAGGGGGGGACAAAAATAAGTGGGGGGAAAAAAAATAAGGGTGGGGGGGGTAAGGTTGAGGGGGGGGATAGAAAGGAAGGCGGGCAAAGAAACATGGGGGGGGGGAGTTTTTTTTTTTAGAAAAATTTTTAAATTTTTAAAAAAAGAAAAATTTTTAAATTGTTAAAAAAAATTTTTATTAAACAAATCGTTTTATCTATCAAATCCGGGGGACTTGTGCCTGGCTTAAGGAGAATTGCAAATATCAATTATCTCATTGCTATCAGTAGGAGCAACAGGAACGGAGACAGGAAAAAGAGTAATTGGTTGAGAATTGTTATTTTTAAGAAATCCTGAATTGAAACTCGATGCCAACATTATGAATTTTATTGCTAAATTCGGGGCCAATGTTAATGAGTAATTGTTGAATTGGTTTGCAATGATTATTAGGATCTGAAGTCATTATATTATCGATTGTTAAAAAATTTTGATCGAAGATTTTTGGTTTTCTGACGGCAAGGACCTCATTGAAACATTCAAGTTGCTTAGTATGATATTGCAATTATTTACTTCTGTGCTAAACATTTTTTTTAGGAAGTTAGAAGTTTCTAATGAGTGAGAAGAGTAAGTTTGTTACGATATCGCCAGTATTCGCAGGATTTGTAGATTCGGCATGGACGAGAATTAACTTTTTATAAAGCCTTTCCTTACGACGAGAGATTTGAGTATTACATTTGTTATCCAGGGTGTACGTGGTATAAACTAAATGGTCACAATTTTCAGCCCATCTTGTCGCCTGGAGTGTGCCATCATTATTCTGTATGAACCGGCCTAATGTCAGTGATTTATCCGTAAGAGTCAAAATATTGAAATTTGCAGGAATTAAGCTAAAGTGAAGGTTAGGTCTTGTGAAGGTGCTTTTAAAGTTATTTTTTAAAAAAAGTGGGGGGAAGAGGGGAGAAAGGAAGAAAGAGAGAAAAGGGAAGAAAAAGAGAAAATGGCACTGTCAAAGATACGAATCTCCAATAAATTACGTGTTGCAGTAATTAAGTGTCCGTACGGACAGTAATGACTCAATATCAGATTTTTGTCCCGCGAACAAGTTCGGGTAGGGGACTATAAAATGGGCTCAGTCCGTATGTCCGTTCCGTATGTCGTCGTTATGTCCGTATGTCGTGATAAATAAAAATGTTAAAACCCTGGAACATTTGGGCATATCTTTTTTCTGGATGAGCTAGAGTAGCCACACATTGGTACATGTAGGAGGGGAGATACCCCCTCTCACCATGTAATTCATTACCCCAGGGTCCCTCCCCTGGGTCTGTCAGGGGGTCAGGGAAAGAAAAAGGTCAAGGGAAAAAAGGTAAAATTGCACAGAAAATGTCAACATTGTGTGTACAATTTATTGGAGTTCCGTCTTAAGGGCTATGATGGTGTAACGTGGTGGAAAGAAGCAGGTTAGGAGTTTCAACCTGATTAGATTTGGGTTGTTGTAAAATATGATAAATTAAGTATCCAATTTGCAAAATTTATGAAATTTTTCCCGCAAGGCTTGTGTACAAGTTTTCAGGGTTTCTGTTAAGGCGTATAATGATGTAACTTGGGGGAGGGAAGTGGGGAGGCGTTCTCAACCTGATTAGATTTTGGTCGAAAATTTTTTTAGTTCTGGTTGTTACACGTGGGTCATTTCTTTGGGTTGCCAAGCCTGTTTTTACATTTTTGCAAATGTGAAAATTACGTAAAATCATGTTTCGCCGATTTCCAGAAACAGTAGGGGTCCCCCAAATTTAAATGTGGTCACATTGATTTTTTTCCAAAAATAGTGTGCCAAATTGAGTGTAAATTAGATTTTTACAAATTTAGTGAATTTTTCAGATATTTTGGCATGAGAATTTTAAGATTTTATTGAAGCATTTTCGAGTAACCATTTCTTTTCAAAGCTTTTTGTGAGCTAGTGATGGGCCAAAATTAAGGGGGGATGGTTGCAGTTAGTTTGTCCTTAGGTCTCGCCATATATTGGTCGGGGGAGACATATTTACGCATCGCGTAAATACGAGTTCGACTTTTTCCTTATTACGTGGCTTCGGGTCTTAAGAATTTGCAGGGTATGTTAGGATACTTGTACAGTTTGTTACAGACATGCGAAAATCTGATTATGATTTAGAAAATCATGATGTGCTTTAACGGAATGCCTTTTCGTTGCGGGCGGCTCTAGTTTAGGTTTGCAGAACAGGGAGTCAGTGGTTGTAGGCAGGATTTAGTTGACGAGGGGGCACAGATTGGTGAATGTACCGAAAAACGTGTGTTTTGTTACCAACCATGTTGTTTTCGGTCACTGCGCTCGCCGGTGGTTTTTGCCCCCAATTTTTTTTAACGTAGCTCCAAATTCTGAAAAGTTGGGGAGGCATTGCCCGCAAACAACCCAACCAAAAGTAGTTGTATTGACACCAATACCAGTTGTTATTAACCGATTCCAACTTTTATTTTAAAACCAATTCTGATTTAAAGCTCAGTATTTCATCATCCTCAAAACAACACTTTACAGCTTCGTAGACAGTACTCAACATAACCCCTTTATGTACCGACCAGAACATTGCAGTAGGGGGGCACGTTCCCCCCTGCCCCTCTAGCTCCGCACTGAATTTTTGTTCACGCTTGCATAATATGAGTGCACAATGCTTGAACTGCTGAATGAACTTTTTGAAAAATAAACCTGCAAATTGTTAAAGGTGCGTGTTTCCGATCGTCATTGGGACCCCTGATTACCCGGGATGGAAGTAGTATCGATTTTGATATCAGGTGAAAGGCGGTATTTTTCTCATTGTCGTCCTGAAATTTGAGCCCTCAAATCCATTTCATTCCCAAGATAGAAAAAATAACCGCCGTTTTATGGTTTTAATATATTAACCATCAATTTAGCACAGTATTGAATAGGAAATTTGCAACATTCATTATTGCGTCTACCATCAAAACCGCAAGTTTTTCTCCCACTGTCTGAGGGGGTGTAATGTGCAATGCCAGGCTTCATATCAAGTAGAGAAACAATCAACACATACATCGGAACAAGCACCTTTAATTAGGCACATTTTGTAAACTTTATTTTTAGTGTCATAAATAATATATTCAAGAATACTTCAGATGTAATAATGAAATGGACAGTAATGCAATGCAGTACTAGGAATCATGAAATCGAACCTTCTCAAACCTTTTAAAATCTCCACCAAGGAAACTAAGAATCAATTCCATTGGCCTAATTACTCTGTCGGAAGTTACTTGTCGAGAATACTCTGTCGACATTTTTCAGAAGGCGACGGAAAGGTGTTTAAATTGACGGAAAGTGGCCATTTTAATCTGTCAACAGTTTTCAGCAGGCCGAACGGAAATGAGTGTTGCCAACGACGGAAGGAAATGGCATTAATGGTCTGTGTAACCTTTAATACCAATGCGGTATGCAGTCGTTGATATATAATGTAACAACAACATTGTAATAATCCTTTAGGCCTCCATAAATGTGTTATGTATGTTATACATGTGCAAAACCTCGGTTCTTCCTATGGCCTAGAGTCCATAAGGTTCGAGGCCAAACTGAAGAAATTTCACATTTTGTGAAAATGATCTGAGCCAGTGCCGATATATGGTTAAGCCTCAGTTAACAACATTGACAATAGAACTTTTGATGGCAGCAAACAAATTAGTCTACTCTAACAAGAGGTTTTGATTTCTTGAATTGTTTTAGGTTGGGGTGATATTTGTGCTTCAAAATTGATAGGGCAATGGGGGCACTCACCTATGCCTAATGCCTTGGCCCAAAGCAGGATGGTGGTGTCATTGAAATAATCATAGCACATTGGCCATTCATGAGGTGGATAAGAATTTGATAATGTAGAGCTACGCCCTTTCACCCTCCCTCTCTATCGTCATCCTTCCAAAGGTATACTGTGTGACTTGTGCGTCACCGATTCTGCTACAACATAATGTTATAGTGTGTTTTTATGGCATCTTGTGGTCTTGATGTTACTTTTTCATTATGTGAATTGTACACGTGTTGTGACTGTTTGGTGCCTGTGATTTTTTCACCCACACATGGCCAACATGGATATATGGACATGTGTTGTATAAAATTGGATTCAGTGAGTCCCAGACTCAATATTGGTCAGCCATGAGTGGAAAAAATATTGGGTGAGGACGATAGTCGAGACCAATATTTTTCAAATCGATGCTGAGACAATACAATTTGGATTTGATGGAATAGAATCAAAATTTTATCATTATGTTTGAGAATCTTGGTCCATAGACCTATACACCATTTCATTTAAAAGTAGGTACAAGGAACCTTAATTAGAAGCTATATAGAAGATGAGGGCATGGAATATGCAGACCAAATAGGTACAATAGACACGGTGAAACACTGAGAAACAGCAAAAGAATGATGAACCATCAAACACTGGTAACCAACCAGCACATGGGATCCACCAAGACAAGGGAACTGCAAAAAAGTGGAAACCACCAAAGAAATAGATAGAATCACCTCACCTAAACACCCGGACCATTCAAACAACGGGAACCATAAAGGCATGGACCAGCAGGCATTAACTAAAAGAAATTAAAACCGAACACCAAATAGGGTGCACGACATAGTCGACGTGTAGTCGCGACTCATATTGGCCTAGTCGCGACCTAAGACTTTGTTTTGCAATAGGGGACTATGTCGTATTATTCAGGGATGATATGCTACATATCGGAAGTCATTAAAGACATTATCAGTGATTTGAAAAGATTTGAAATTGCAGGAATAGCTTCAACGTGAAGGATAAGTCTGTAGAATTATCATAATGTTCCTTTTCACCGCGGTGAATGAAAGAAAGGAAGAAAACGGCAGGGCTCAAAGATACGAATCTCATTCAATTAGTGTTGTAGTAATGTGTCCGTTCGCGCAGTAATGACTAAAATCACCGATTATGTCTATTAGGTTGCTCTGGTTTATCATTTGCAGGG
>JAMKCH010083716.1:0-13231 GCA_023653785.1 Ophioderma brevispina
CCAATCATCGCCCCGTGCATATATGATACCACTCACCACTTTGTCTTTTGTATGATTCCTAAACGACAACTCTTGAACATGCCAAAATATCGTACGAATAGCGACTACACTCACTGCACTGTACCATGTGGTATATGCCCTCGTCAATATTGACTGTGTTCTAATGACACCCCTCCGTGCATAACAGACGCTATCGTGCATGTTAGCCACCAAACCTTGTGCTTTGAATCATTGTTTTCGTCCTAATCAAAATTGTCCATGTGTTTGTTTCGAAAAGATATCTAATTTCAGCTACGTAACTCTCCGGGGCGATGGTGCAGGTTGAACCTTGAACTTTTCAACCCACTGCAACCCTACTACGACAGCTGTTAAAGGACTCCCTGTTGTAACAAATACATGATTAACCCTCAGGCCGGCCAAGGGCAACATATTTTTTATATCACGAGGTCATTATGTTGTAATCGACTCTCCATTGTTTGGAACCGGGGCCAAGGGGCCAAAATCCACGCGCTCACGTGGTTGTAATATACAAATCGATTGTGGACCCTACGGGGCCGGTGCGGAAAGTAGAATCGTAGCATATTAAATTAGTAAGCCTAGTGTCGTATCACCATGGAAACTGTTTGGATGTTCGCCGAGCCCATCATATTGCAGTACGTTTCGGAGTCTGTGACACAGACTACAACAGATACACCGTGGGAAATACTGGACCGCCGTATAGGAAGGACAATCTGTAGACGTTATTATTTTCGGTTATACCCTTGAATAGACTGAGCTGACAAACAAACCATTAATATATAGTCATACCCACAAATGAGCGTGACTCGATCGATGTCTAATATAACCAGAGAAGAACACAACGAGAATTCTTTGCCCAATGCCAGACCTCGGCAGGGCATAATCTAAAATGCAAAACGGCGCAGTTTAGGTTTCCGTAACATCACCGATATTACTGATCCCATTCCCTCCATTGTCCTCCAATTTTCTGTTTTCGAAAAGATCCACACAGCCCGAAAACCGCTGTCTCGAGCGCCAAAACACACCTGATTTCGGGATATCGCTCTATGGAGATTTGTCCCCATATCCTCCTACCCACTACCAAAATTTAATCGACGTACGATCAAAAATGAAGGCCCTGATAGTCGTCACACGTACGAAATCGAGATTCGTCCATCACGACTAACACCCTCGCTGCGCTTAAGCGCGAGGGTGAAAAAGTTGAGATTTGTATATCATCTTAACCATTAGCCTTAGTAATCCATGTATACCTAAACTTGCGTGAAATTTGGTCGTATCTGTAAGAAAATCGCAATTTTCTATTTTCTGTCCGCAAACGGACAGAAATTACAGCACAGTGGCCTATGGGACCGTGGGAAACAAGCAATTGCTCGTAACACAAAACCGCAAGATCAGGATCAACTTAAACTTTGTGAAAAAGCTTTTCTCAATGATATCTAGTGAACAATGAATAAAACAGGTGGTGCTGGAATCACGAAATACAACTTTAATATTGGTCGACCAAAATAGGGTACATTATTTCACTCATAACTTCTAAATCAAACATCTATTAGCCCTAAGATTTCACAGGGTAAATGAGAAAAATAGCTTTATTCAGATACCAAAATTTTAACCGGTTCTGGAGACAAGGCTATTAGCAATGGGACCATGGCCCTTAAAAAAGATAAAGCTGAGAAATGTTCATTTGGTTCAAAATTTTTGCATTTCTAATTTTGTAGGAGCAAATACAAAATTCAGCCTGTTTTCTATTGAAATATAAGCAAATTAAAATCACCTTTTTTCTCTCTTTTAAGACATTTCTGTAGCCAAATACAAGATTTCAGTTGCCGGATCATTTTACAGAACTACAAATCAGCTGAGCCTCGGAGAGCTGATGGATTAAATTCAATACTTCTACATCTGCTGCTATTATGCTACCCAAAAAAATCACTATAAAATCAGATCTACTGCAACCAATTGATTTGAAAATTGGTTCATATAAAGGATAACCTTCAATGCATATCTTTTCCACCCTACATGTATATCCAGCATAATGGGAATGGCGTCAAAATTAGACATTTTACAACATTTAAACAAATTGCAAGTCGGAACAACCCAACATGAGAAAGATCTCACACACACATGCCTTTGTTCTCATTGTTGTTTGTATTGAACACCCCGACTGTCCTTCTTTAGCCTCAGTTGCCGTTTATCAGCAGGGTCTGGTGGCCTAGTGGTTAGGGCGTCCGTCTAGAGGTCGGAAGGTCTTGGGTTCGATTCTTGTGTCGGCACATCCTTGCAAATTTTTCATGTTGGGTTGTATTGATTTAGAAATTAAATGTTGTAAAATGTCTAATTGTAACACACTGGATTGGTAAACTGTTTCATCTTACCTAATTAAAGGTGCGTGATCCAATCGTCTTTGGGACCCCCCCGATTTACCCGGCAGTAGGATCAGATTGTTGATATCAGATGAAAGGGGCCGTATTTTTCTCACATTTCGTCCTGAAAATTGAGGAGCCCTCAAATCCTTTTCATTTCCAAGATATAAAAAAAAATGCAGTTTTTAATGTAACCATCAATATTAGCACAGTATTGAATAGGGCCTTTTGCAGTATGCAGTATTGCTTCTAAATCTAAACCATCAAAACCGCAAGTTTTTGTTTCCATGGTACTTGAGAGAGCGTCTGTGCAAGTGGCCAGCTCTCATATCAGTAAGAAAACCCAATAGGGCTAAATCGGACAAGCAACCTTTACTGTGCTCAGTTTTCCTCATGTATCGAGCATCGTCACATTGTGTTGATATACTATTCTGTGTGTGTGATGCGCGATTCTAATATTACCTACCGTTTGGGAATCTTGGTACTTATTTTGATATACACAGAATATCAATGTATTTGGTACCATAGAATATGGTCTCTTTTCATTCATACCAAATGAATACACAACATGCTTTAGAATTACCCTCCAAATGATGTAATCAAGTGGTCTCGAGTCGGCCGAAACTGCAAGTTTCCTAGTACAAACAGTGTAAATTAGGGAAACTCATTTTTGTTTACAAAAGTTAGGAATATCCATGTACAAATACATGTGTCTGCATCATGGTGTGCACTGAAGAATCTACAAATCTAAAGCTGTGCAGGTTTAATTAAACCGTAAGCACTCGTTATAAGCCCACCCCTCAGAGAGGAAGATTTTACTTAAAACTAGGGTGTTGCTTATACGCCGGGGAGGGGCTAGAACTTGAGAGTAACTAGTATATACAAAATTTTTTAAGAAATATCAAATTTCCAGGCATAATATAGTCACCGAGATACCATTTATGTACCTTAAGTTGTAGGCATGATATGAAAACAATTAAAAAATAAAAGTTCAATTTTTTTCCCATACATTTCATCAAATATTGATAGCAACAGCCATTTCAATGCATTGGGTATACTTATATGGCATTCTATAAAAGTATTCAAGTTTTAAATGTGATTTTGTTTTTGTAATTAACTACTGCCACAACATTGTTTTCCTGAATGCTAAAATTAACCACCTGGGCTTATACCGAGTGTATGCTACTCCTGTATTTCTTTAAAAAAATTGGGGTGGGCTTATACCCAAAGGTTGGCTTATACCTGGTGTGTTACGGTAGTTCTACACAGGTGCAGATGTGCAAGAGAAGACCTAATAATACCTGTCGTACATCTGGTACAAAACCTGTACTTAACACTAATATGTGCCACAATGAAAACATATTGATTATAAAAAATATTGATTCAACTTGTCTATTGCTGACCATATTCAACTCTTCATTGTTCTATATAAAACTAGTATGGTCCTCCATGAACATTCGTTCAGGGGACACAAAAAGAGACATATGGGTCATTCATTCGATGCCGCCACCGATCAATGCATGGACTTCATCATATTGCATACTTGCTGTTAAATTGGAGAGAGAAAACATTAATTTTCTTACCCTAATTAAAGGCATTTCGTGTCTCCACAGTCTCATATCCCCCAACATAACCTTTTAAAAAGTTTTATTTTTATAACATCTGCCCATTAAGCATTAAATCATGTGTGCCTAATCTTACTTATAAATTGGGCCGTGTCTGTAAGAAAATTGCAATTTTGTATTCCTGTCCGTAAACGCATAGTGGCCTAATAATGGACTGCAGGAAACCAAGCATTTGCCCATAACTACAAAACCGCAAGTCGGAATAAACAAAATTTTGTGAATAAGCCTTTCTCCAATGATCTAGTGAACAATGATAAAACAGAAGCCTGATAAGGTGCTAGGGAAAATCACAAATGCACCTTTAGTTTTAATGTAAAAATACTATCAAAAAGTTGACCTTTATTACTATGAAATAAAATCAAAAATCACTGAAAAAAAATCACTGAAATCTGTAATACCACTGAAAAGATAACGGGCCTATGTCATGACTGGGTACACTAAAATGGGGGATCTGTTACAACCAAGTTTTTTTTTTTTTTTCAGTTTAATTCCATTTATTCTTAAAACTATTTGAACTTCTGTGTTCAACAAAGATTTGGGGATGTCTATTTTGTCTAAAAAGTCTGCTCTTTAAGATAAACATTTTTCAGCCCTATTGGATTAGTATTATGATAGTTAAACGGTCGAAAAACTTCAGCTAGGTAACGGGGGATACACGCGGGGGGGGGGGGAGGTGGGGGTGGGGGGTGGGGGGGGGGGGGGGGGGTTGTGGGGGTTGGGGGGGGGGGGGGCGCCATGCTGGGGGGCGCCCCTCCACATTCCCCCCGATCGAGAACACGTTGAAAATGGGTCGCCTATAAATTAAATAAGTAGAGAATGAAACATCTCGTGGGGCTCAAATTGCAAACCTAACAACTTCCTGAATGTCTTAAGATTAACTCTGATATAAACAAACTACGGTTCCATTAATGTAATTAAGTAATTCAAATTAATGTTAAATTAGGTACAAACTTTTGAAAATCACTTTTGGGGAATGTTTGGCTGTTCTGTGCTAAAAAATATATCCCAAAAGGAGTGAATAACTTGGGTAACTTGATTTTAATTAAATTCTCTTCTTTTAATCACCATTGTATCCTTATATAAAGGTAATTACCTAATGAAGCATTATAAGTTAATTCCACCAATGTCATCTTCAAAATCTTCAACCAAAAATTGTTGCATTTGGGGTGGGACCGTATGGAACACATGAGTTTTTGGAGACGTTTATGAGTAAGTCAATTCAAACAAGAAAGTTGTATACAATTAGTATACAAATAAAGCATGATTTGAATTTGTATATAGGAATATATATGATTCATGAAAACAATACACTTGTACTTATGGTTCAAGACCTAGAAGACATCATGTGCTCAATCGCCGCCAATCCGTTATTTTTTGCATTTCAAGTAGAAGTTTGTAAATGTCAAACAGGTTTTAGTACTATTGGAATACAAATTTATCACCTAGTAATAGAGTAGAAATGGCCCCTTGTACACTGTTAATTTACATAGGTTTTGTCATCTCTTTTCTCAAAATGGGAAAAAAGGGCGACTTAATAAATATTGCCTATTTGACCCTTTATACTACATGGATCAACCCTGTTAATATACTGGATCCCCCTGTAGACTTATAGTTGATCATAACTTTGGACATAAACCCATATCCTATGTATTTCTCCTTTAAGAATATCGGATTAAGTCACTTGAATACAAGAAGTTTTTTCAAATACCTTTTTTTTTGTCAAAATAATAAGTGAATTTGACCACCCTGTATGTTCAAACACAGAACACAATTAGTTATCGCCTTTATTATTTTTGGGAGGGCCTTTTGTCATGTCTTTCAAAATCCCATCCTGTTTTCCTGCACATTTTTGGAAAAAAAATTTACCAAGGGTATATTAAAATACAAAATGGTAATTTTCTTATGTTACACATAACCCCAACCCTATAGTAATTTTACTACCCCCCTGATATTGTCTCTCTTTTGGCCAATCTGACATCCTTATTTTATATGCTTTCCAAAAATGTCTACTTATATAACATTTTAACATGTCAGAATAAAAGTTGTGATTTGAGAGTCATCATATTGGTGCCTTTTTGAATTTTGCACTGTGTAACATTGTTTGTACCCAGTTCATACATATGGCCTAACACTGAATGATTCAAACTGAAAGTTAAATTATTTCAGTGGGATAGTGCATTTTCATTGTTATTAATGTCCAAGAACCATTCCCACAATAATCACATGAAAACTTGCAATCCCACTGAAACTATCCATTTCAGTCTACGATCATTGCAATTGATACTTTCAGCGTTACACATTTCTCAGTGGTTCATTAACCAATTCAGTGATTTTTTCGTGGATTTTTATTTCATCGTGTTGTAGATAATTCAGGTGCAAAGAAATGCAATACTTTTATCTTCAGGGATGTAGCTCCATGTCATGTCGCTCCTACAATTCTGATTAAGGGGCATGAAGAAACTTCTGAGAACACTCTGCACCTTTCACATTTATTTTATTATTTATTTTATTGTCTGATTATTTAGCCTGGGTAGATTATTCTCAGTGTTCAGCCACTGCTTTCCAATGATGGCCCAGGGACCAAGGACGATTACCTATACAAGCGGTTCTCCATGTCTATGGACCGACGGCGTTCGTAACCCTCCAAAAAACAAAAGGACAGGGTATCTCATGGTTCATTTGCCCAGTTCCAATGACACTGTGAGATCAGAATTTCCATTTCCATCAATAGTTTATTAAAATCAAATTCATAATAGTAGACCAATTAAATCCCATCAAGTGGCCCCGCCGGGGTTTGAAGCGTGGACCCTTCCTCTGCCTGCACCAAGGCGAGATCCCCTAACCAGTGCACCACGCTCTCGAGCTCCCAAATTTTTACAAACGAATGGCATGCTTTAGCATTAAACATCCTAAACGTTGATATAGCATGGGAAAATCAGCTTTTGGTCAATAAATCCCTCCTCATAATTTCAAACCACTTCTTGAATTCTGTTGCTACCGCCCCCCCGCCAGGCCTATTACCCCAACCGCCCCTCTCCCGCACGTTCCCCCCGTCCCCATGTAGGAACATCACTTTTAACAAAGATCGGACAATAAAGCATCTGTACACACAACATTAAAGATACGATTGCATACACACTTGCAGAAAACTACCTAACAATGCTCGAAATCATATTTTTACTAACTGAATCCAACTCTGAGTGATGTCAGCCCAAACAAGCCCTCCTAATTCAACAAAGTGTGCCCAACTAATTTCCTTCAATGGAAACCATTATTAGGGTGTCCCTTGGGACCCTTTACACACCCTTGGGCACCCATGCTAAGCCAATTTCCTTTCCCTGGGCCGTCGCACACCCAAGATAAAAGATTGGCCAATTGACTGGACCTGCCAGCCAACACACTTTTATTTTGGTCAGAGCCATCCGCTCTTCTGTTTTAACTTTCATTGAAAAACAGCTTTGAGGTGAGAGACATGGATTTCCTATAATCAAGGGCAAGTTCTTGCCAAAATGCCATTGTTCTCACTCCTCTGTTATCCATGGTTGTTCAGCTTCACTTCGTCTCCCCCCCTTACACTTCTTTCCGAATCCGCCCTCTTCTCTCCTTCCCTCCCAGGTTCCCGGGGTATGGTTTTAAAACATGGGTGACCCGATTGACAACCTCATCCCCCCCCTTTCCCACCCCATTAATTGATATTTTTGTATCAGAAAACATTCAATATTTGTCTCAAATTAATTACCTAAGTGGCCTACTTAATAGTTTCTCAAATTGAAAACCGCAAGTACTCACCGTAATCAATGTAGTGTCCCTTTAAATCCTGAATGCCTTCAATAAGGATCCCTGCCAACGTTATGCTACTAGCCCTTGTGTCACGCGCCACAAAGATGTTGCCGATTGGTCCATGTCAATCTTCTCCTTGTCAATGATGTCTTTAAGGACTACTTCCTAACTTCTAGAGCCCATCCTCCCCCTGGCAAAAGTCACAGTGCTTGTTAGATATACTTCCTGCACCATGTAAAACATTAACCCCCTTCATCCACCACACTAACTTTGTCCATCCCTATGATTTAATAATATGTGTATTTTAACATGCGACTATTCCACGTAAACCATCTCAAGGCGCTGTGCGGTCAGCCATGAAAGTCGCTCAGCACATCAGAGAGAAACATATACCATACCATATTTATATGCCAATAAGCTCGATTTTAGAATCAGAGAGGAAACTGGAGTACGCCGGTAAAACCTTGCGGGAAACGATTATGTATGAGAAACAAATTCACATAAGCCACAGAGAACGAGCCCCAACCGGGGTTCGAACCCGGGACCCCCCATCATTGGTGAAGGCAAGGGAAGATACTCTACGCCACCCGTTCCCCCTTCCTGCTTAAAAGCAGAGGAAGTCATCCATCCACAATTTTTGAAGCATAAATCCAATATGACAATTTTGTTTCAGGCCACAGATTTAAAATAAATTACACATTTCTTCCACAAGTTCCCTATCAATAAATATCTTAAATGTTGGGTGTCAAAATTTTTGCCAAATTAACACCATACCCTTCACACCTACTCTCCCTGTATCACATGGACTCTGTCATTTACCCTGTACAAGTGCTAGGCAATTTCCTGGCCTCGCACATATACCAAGGACTTTAGTAAATTTGGCCTTGTGCATGCGCCAACACCACCTGTGTGGGCTACCACCGATTCTGATACATTTTGTAAAAGGATAATTAACGTATCTGAGTGCATTATGTTAGTAATTGCATGTGTGCCATGTAGTTTGTGCACTTGGTGGTCGAGAGGCCGAAGCCCGCCAGCCATAATGCAGAACTCATCACTCTCACACGCAATTATCTACATAATACACGCAGCTCAGTTTAATATCCGTCATACACTTAGCAATCATGCATCATTTTCAAATATAACTATAATATTGTTCAAATTCAGAAAAGACAACCCTATAAAAAATAATACAAACTCACGAATTAAACAAAAACCGGGTCAATCATTGTCTTCTTACTCATCACCTTATCGATCATTCGCAGTTGTAGGAATTAGTGTTTGTTGATGAGTAGGTTCCATCCCTAAGCCTATACATCCCTTCTAAAAGCCATTGTGTTTACCGGTAATGAGGTCATTTGAGCTTACATGCATTATCTTCCTGAGGCCAACATACAATAAGTGGACTTCCCAGAATAGTAATTTGAGTGGGATTCCTCCAATAAAAGGTTTTGTGGGCGCCCGATTTTTAGGCCATAGTATTAGGTTAGAAATCAGAATCCCATTCTGAAGTTTGGGGAAGGGTTTCAAGATGTGTTTTTTCTATAGTTTGAAAGGTGCTGAATCAGAATTTTTGGGTGCCAACCTCTGGGAAATGTGGGGAACTTTGTAAAAAAAATAAGGTGTACAATTTAGTACAGGGGTAAAATTTGATATCAAGTCAAATCGTGTTTAAATGTGCAATTTAGACTGGGTAATTTGAAATTACATAATTATTAAAAAGTATAGGTTTGTATAGGTGGCCACCTTTAGTTACAGGCCATGGCTACAGCCCTGATAAGTCTCAAGAGGTCAATCGGTGCAAAAAAAAAATCAATCCAATGCTTCATATTTTGTATGAAACCAGTGTCAAATTATTGGCCCTGTCATACTGAAGCAGAAAATTATTTAACTTTTCTTTTGGATGACAGCTCTGTGTACATTTGAGTGTCAAAGTTTTGGTGCCCCATAGACCATGCAGAACCCTTGGTTACATTTTGCCCACTAACGAAAACAAAATGCCAAACATTTAAAATCCGGCAAGACGAACGAATTTGACACCAGTTTTCAACAAAATCTGTGCACTGGATAACGTTTACCTACCCCCCCCCAGGATGACCTCGAACCTTATAGGGCTGTACCTGCGTAACTAAAGTCCGGAACCTAACAAAACCTATACTTTTTTTAATCCTTATAATGAGACAAATACATGGGTGTACTTTAACACAATTTGTGACCTTGATTCACATTTACCCCTGTACTAATTTTACACCCTTATTACAAAGTTCCCCACATTTTCCCCAGAGGTTGGACCCAACAATTCTGATTCGCACCCTTCAAACTATGAAACAAAACATCTTCCAACACAAACTTTCCCCCCAAACGTCTAGATGGGATTCTGATTTATAACCCTACTATATAGTATAGTGTGTCTTTATACTGGCTCCATGTTTTCACACTCCTCACCCCTGAAAGACCTGTATTGTACACACGAACCATAAAATTGGGATAGTTTAAAATCATTTTGTATTGTGCGCCATCCCCCCCCCCCCCCCACTCCAAATGAATTCGTACCGCCCAACGGAATAAACTATGTTGAATGATGTGGTGTCAGAATAACTTAATTCAAATTCCCGTTATTGTAAAATATTATAAGGTATACATAAACAAACAGCACTGCCCATCACGACCCATTATTGAGGGTTATTGACAAAGCTATTATGGCGTGCATGAGTGAACTTCCCCTCCAATTACAGGCCGGATCTGTTACAAGCTATTGTGTCCAATAATTAGTCTTTGTTTGAGTATCAAACCTCCTTCAAATGAAATGTAAACAGTAAAAATAAATTCAACAAACTTTGTGTTCTTGTGTGTCTGAGTGTTCGTACTGCCCACAGTTTCGATGGGTGCGGGTCTCTAAGTGGCAGCAGGAGTTATATAACTGTAAATGCAGTGTTTAGAAAGTATGTACAAAACATGTTTTTGATCTGTTTAATCCTAAACATGTTTAGAGTGTAAACTCAGAAACATGTATAAATCCTAACAGTTTAGTTTGAAAACATAGGCTAACATGTTGTCCATACTTCTAAACACTTCAATTTACGTGTAGTTTATGCCATATATGGCAACGCTCAAATCCTCATACTACTTGCTTTTACAACTATTTTTGTTTTTTTTTTCTTCATAATTAATTTGTAATTCATTTTTTTCTGGAAAGTATTTAACTGAAAGCTTGTTCCAACTGAAATTAAGTTTTAGGGGTGAAAACTTGGGTATTGATTGAAAACTTAGTTATTCGAGAAAAGCTATACATTTGATGAAATGTTTTTTTTTGTAACATAAACCCTACTATTTCATTTAAGTTTATAGTCTGAGTTTATCAATGATCATTTAAACTGAGAATTACAGGTTCTATGGCATTTTGAGTTCGTGCTAGTTTTTTTTTGAAATTTAAATTTGCTAAGCTTAAATGATATCTTTTAAGTTTTTTCAAAACGTATAATTTTTCTTGGGTTTTATATTTGGTTTTGGGTTATTTTTTTAAGTTAAGACAGTGTCAACCCTGGTGCTTTTGTTTTACACGAATTTCTGATTTTTTTGCACCATTTTAAACATCAACCTGTGTTTCTATCGTTTACGCAACAAAAGGTTATCCACTGCATACAATTCCTGATCTGTAATTTCGTGCTGATTTAAACCAGCTATTCCATTAAAGTCACAAAAACCACTTGGTCTAAACGGCGGGAATTAAGCACACTTCACGCAGTCCGGCGCAAGGGGCACCATCGCGTCGCGCGATGAATTTTTGCTGCGTAACGAGCGTCCCGCGTGTTTTAATGTACTTTTTGCGCGAACGCATCTTAGAAAAACGAAAATACTATTTGAAAATGTAACAAAGCTGCTAATTTAAACCAGATGAAATTTTCAATTTCTTCTAAGTTCTGGAGTTAGAGACAACATATGTTTGATTCAATAGGGCATAAAGATGTATTTTCATCACTTGACACAACATACTCAATTTTGAAGTTCAAAGATTTCAATTATTTGAGAAGAGACGTTTGAAGGCGTGAAAAGTCACTTTTTACTTTAAAACACGGATTTTCCAATATTCAAGGTCGCAAAAATTTGGCAAAATTTTAGACAAGATAACCTCCAAAAATATCCGAAGAGAGTAAAGGTAAGATTTAAATTTCGTACGATAGCAATCGGTCTTCTCTCGGGACGGTTTTCTCAATTTTCATTTTGGGTTCCTAACTAAAGGATATTCGCCAATATATACTCAAATTTCGGAAAAGAAAAGTAAAAATCACACTTTTTGGCAATTTTTCCTTATATTTCGAAAAGTAAGCTAAATTTTTACAAAAAATGAAAAACCCGTTCCCTAGACAATTTGTCTTGTTTCTAAAAATAACATAAGACATCAGATAATTCAAATTGTTTTTGTTTCTGCTGTCTGAAAATTTTGGGGCAAAATCGTGTTTTTTAGTATTTTTCAAAATACGGAAGTTTTACATTAATCTCATGCCACCATTGGGTTCATCGTCCAATTTTCTTCTAGAAATGTATACTTTTACATACAATAATCAAAATTTGCCAAAAGTTACAAACCAAAATAGATACTCGAAAACTCAAGGTTCACACTGCCCTTAAAACATTTATATTTCTAAATCACAAAATGTAGTTCGAACATTGTAATTATAAACTCACAACAATATCCCGATTTCAAGTGAGAGGGCCTAAAACCCAATGTTTCACTACCTGAGTGAAAACTTTTAATTGATAAACATTATAGGCAATTAATTAGTTTATCGGTGTGATAAAATCAGTTTTGTCCATAAATTCAACTGACTCGGAGGTTTTTACTTGAAAACTTATGAAATATATTTGAGAAACATGGTTTTCAACAGTAAAGCACTTAATCATCGTTTTAACTCAGTTTATCAATGATAAACTTTTTTCGAAAAAATTATCGTCTATAAACAAGTTTTTGAAAATCTAGGTTTATTATTAGAATACCCTGATTTTAAGGTTGATAAACTATATTTTTTGTTCAATTTCTTTTAAAGAAATAGGTTTTGCAAGTGATAGGTTCAGATTTCAATTCCCAATTTGAACAAAGTTTGGTTTCAATTTGATCAGAAACACTCCACTTTATCAACTCCATATAGTTTTTCATTGAATTGAAAAAACTGAATTTATAGAGGTCTGGAGAAACTGGGGAATTGAAAAGTCCAATAAAAGCGACGCCATTACACACATTAGGATAACTTTGCCAACCACCCTAAACGATGCTTGATGGACATGGTTTGTAAATCTTTTGTATATTGATATCCATCATTGTTGTCGAGTGCCTTGTATTTACGAACCATTATCCAGTGTTTCTAGAGTTTGTCTGAAGTCACTGAAGACAGAGTGCACAAATTATCAAGGATTCTTTGTTTAGGCATGCAGGTTTATCAGAATCTTTGT
>JAMKCH010083717.1:0-11449 GCA_023653785.1 Ophioderma brevispina
ATTTGACAGTTTCTCTACTTGAGGGCCAAATACAGCTTGGAAATTCCTCCATTTTCCCTTTATATTTTAAGAGCAAGTTGAGAAGGGCCAAAAATCAATGATTGGGGGACCGGATTTGGCCCGAGGGCCGCCAATTGAGAACCCTTTATAGTGCTATACAACTCAAAACACGTCGCTTCATCAGGCACATGTTTCTGCCTTTGGGTACATCCATTAAACATACACGGAAAAGATTTTGCTTGTATAGAAGATAATGTCGGCTAAACATGGCTAAAGTAGTATGGGACTTTTAGATTATTCTGTCATCACTTTTATGACATAGTTTCGAAAGGCATATTGATGTTATCATATAAAATGCACATTACTTGACCTACCAAAATTAAGGATGGTTTCCTGATATTTATTGTGCCTTGGGTGGAACTTTTGAGATCATATTTTTATGATTTTTCGTGTATGGATTGTATTGCTCCGTAGCTGGACTTTCCGAAAATTGCCCTTGCCCGGGAAATTGCCTAGCAGGATTTGCGATTTATTTGCAGAAACTCTCGCATTATCTCGAAATTGCGTCCCATTTTTCGATGCGATAACCGGGAATTTGCACAGCTGCCTGACCAGTTTGCCATAGCCAAGCAGTACATTATGTCCTGACTGGTTTGCCATAGCACACTATGTCATGACTAGTTTGCCACAACCAGAATATTCCCAACATCATGCATGCACACCTTCAGGTTGACACCAAAGTAACTGATTGTTCGACCCGCTAATGTCTAGTAGCTCACTATTATTTTGAGGACTATGGGGGTGGGTCAGCATGGTCACACCCAAGTGTGAGGTTGTCCAAACCCTGTAAAAACACCCAGGGGTGTGAATTTTTTTTACAAAAATGGGGGGGGGGCATTTCTTATATACTTGTCTTGTCCTGAAATATGAGTCACGACGCGCACGTATATCCACAGTGCCGCCTTTCAGTTGTATGGCTTGGTGCTTTGCGTCATGCGGCGCGCTGAAGTCGTACAATGTATCCGCCCGTGTCGCTACTTCATACTTCGAGCTGGACAGATTATAGGCAATTGTTAAGTTATACTTTCCATTTGCAAACCTAGCCACACTGGTGGAATATCCCATGTACCCCCACACCACACAAAAGGATCAATGTTTGAACAAGCTCAGCAACATCAACAGCTGACTGCATCCACAAGCTTTATAAATATCATATGCCTGCAAAATGGTCATCAGTATGGCTTTTACATGGAGACAGCTGTCCTATTAGCAGATGTCCTAGAATGGGCGATCTCAACAGATTCCAAACCAAATTGGCCGATCAAAAGTTTTCCCTTGCATATGGGGCTACCTGAAGCAGATCCGGACACTACCTGTGGGTTGTGGAACAGCAACCCACAGACATGGAACATCTCTGGTTCTCCCACTGCTGACAACAATCTCACAGACAAGGACCTTGTGAATTTCCCCCAGTGAAGCAGGCAGACTTGGGTACCATCTCTGGCTGGATCAATATTTGAGACCACTGTGTTTGTACATGATAAGACGAAGTCAGGAGACAATCAGGCTGGCATTCGCCACTAATTCGCTTCTCAAGATTCAATTATCAGGTGTATACTTGCCTGTATTGCATGAATTTGGCATTTTTAGGAACAGTTGCTCCCCGAGTTGGTCGAAACACACTGTCCAGGGAGTCATTTTATTGGGGGGGGGCATTGTATTACAGAACAATACGGTATCTACATCACAAACAAAGAAAAACACTGACCAATTCTATAGCCTTCTGTACGAGTGTTCTTCTTTATGGCCACTTTTCCTAGCAACTATTAGCAGATTTCCATAAGCTGTAATAAATCCACAAAATAAGAGCAAGTTTCTTAACATTTGGAATTATTTTGAATTTTGAACATTAGGTCTGTTTTAAAAAATGGAATTCAACCACTAAAAATACATATACTGATCATTTAGCTGTAATTGGCAGAGATGCACTACATGGGTAGCAATCATTTTTTCCCTTTACATGTGTCCTAAGTTTAAGAACATAATATTACTTTCCTGGACTATTTAATTTAGAACATGACTTTTTACAAAAGAAGAATGTGACTGCATATTTTTCCCCCACAAGCGAGGTACATATTATTGTGTCCATTTTCCTCTTATGTGATTATTTTATTTAGATTCCAAGATTTTCAACGATTCAATTTTCAGCAGAGCTATAACACATACAGTAATAATAAAGGAAATATACAACATGCCGGACCACCCTGTAGGGATTGCCCCACACAAAAATAAACAGTGCTTATCTGTCAGTAGGCACATTTATTTTGAAATTTACTCCTTAAAAGAACAAATCATCAATTCCACAATTAAATATCAAATATAATTTAAGTATACATTAACATATCGTTATGGGTCCTACAATTAAAGGATGCAAGGCAAACCTTGAAATCCCCCTTCCGGCGTCAAAGCAGTTCTACAGAGCTCACGACATGAAGTAAATGCCCCCCGCAACTTGTCCCCACTTCTTTTAGGTACGTTTGCTGAATTTGTACCTAGTCATCACTTCCTATATCTAACCAATAGTAACTTTGACAGGTATCCTTGCTTGGCCAAGTTGGGACGAACATAGATGGAGCACCTTACTTCTGTCATGTTATAAATTTGACTTAAGTTAGAACTTCAACTTTTCAATCGCGGTCAAATTTACTTTTAGCCTAATTTTTTCAACTTGAACCTCATATGACCTTACTTTGCCACATGACCTTTGCACATGACCTTTGACCTCATCAAGTTATGAGGGATCCCGTTATGCACCTCTGGACCAAGTTGGGTTTTTCAATTGAACTTCAACTTTCAATTGAGGGTCAATTTTAAAAATTTAGGGCACCGACACAGACACACAAGACACACACAACAGAATGGCAAAGGTGGTCCTGCCAGCTATAGCTGGACATCTAGCGGCAACCCATCAAAACAAAAACACTTTTCAGGTCTTTCATATAAAAATTGGCCACGCGGTCCAAAATTTGACTTGCTCGCATATGTCTCCCAAAAGATTAGGACTCCTCAGGATTCCAAATTTGTACCTCCCTTTGTATTTACCATTAAAATTTAGGCCGTTTTATTTTGAAATCATTGGGTACAACCCTATGTGACCTTTAATATCAAAGGTACATCAGGTCGATGGACATACTTTGTTTCTTTTTTTAAATACACCTCCATAAATGGCAGAGCGAACGATGGAGGACAGTACCTTGAGAGGTTTTAATTGAGTGCCTTGTCCTTGTTACTCAGTCAATACTGTATTGTTGCCATTGCCATCTGCACAATGTGTAACAGGCGAGACGAATAACTACTGCATTTTGTCAAAAACACTAAACCATCAGATGCAGTAAGACGGCATAGATTTTGAGCTAATGCCATATTCTAGAAAGGTGTGTAATCCCTCACAAAAAAGTAGTTTTTGCTGGCACTTATGAATTGGGCTTTTAAACCCATGCTTATGAGATACCTTTTGATGTAATGTGTGACGTATGTGCACAGAATTCAATATATCCTGCTGGCAGTTAATCTACTACTACAACAAAGTTCTTCAATCTAAATCAGTGTTTCTGCTTCGCTATGGCAGCTATGTCTTTCTTTTGGTATAAACTAGACAAAGTGCTTAGGATCCACTGGATTTCACTCACGAAATGACACACACGGGAAATTAAAAGGATGAAAAAACTGTTATGGTAGGTTTGAAAATCCAACATGAAGGAGTTGGATGCAGGCACTGTGCTAGAATTAAAATAGAGATTACCGATTTTGTATCGACATCGGATCGGCGGCCATTTTGCGAAATCGGCAAAAAATCGGATTGGAAACTATGTCATAGCTGCCGATCACCCGATTTTTGAATGAAAGAAAGGGACAAAGTATAATTGGATATTTTACCATTTTTAAGTCTGGAAAACACGAGTTTGCTCAAACATGATTTAATACCTTTCATATCTGATAGTGCTGGCAGCAATCAAGTGAAAGGGGCCTCTAGTTTCTACCAACCAGGGCCGGAATAATACATTTGCAATCATAGCTAAAATTGAACATTGGTTTGTAGTTCATGACATTACGTGATGACCAAAATAAAAGTGATGGCAAGTGCCACTAAACCAACATTGTCCAAAATGTGTGCCGCACCATTTTAAAGGTATAGCGCTACTATTGGACTTAGTTTTGTAATGTATAGTGTCTGGGTCAAGAGTCATATACACTTGCCATAATTGTCCGAGTCATGGATATTTATATATACAAACGCTATTTTTCAAGATGGTCCGTCATCATCCGAGAAGTCGTCAAAAATACCGTTATTTCTATTATTAACCTAAGAGAATGATTTTGGTGTCAAAATGATTGTTTTCTGGTTCAGGAGTGTCAATACAACTATTCTCAAAACTGTAGCATAACTAGAAAAGTGATGTTTCTTTGCATTGTCCATTTTTTCCAGATACTCAATATTTTCAAGACAATTTACCCAAGAGTGTAACTTACTGCAATGTCAGCCTTAATGTGGGCCAAGTTAATAAAATATATTAACCCCCAGATGCTTGATAATTAATACAACACAGAATCCTCAGTAACTCATCCTTAGAACCTACTAACTACTGCCTTTAATGGCCCTATCGAACGAAAAACCCAAACACTGACTACCAACGGGTGTACACGTGACTATGACCATTTAATTGTCGAAAATTCCCATTCGGGCCATTTTACTCTGGATATATCGGAAACAAAAAAATAATAGTTTCTATTAAAATAATAAGGCTTAAATATCTAAATTATCCCATGTTCATCCAATATACATTTGGGTGAATACCTATAGAGTAGTCAACGTGTCTTATTTTGGGTGGTCACATTGGGTAGTCCATGAATAATATGACTCACGACTCATCTTGCAGTTTTGAGAATATTTGCTGTTAAAATCTTGACCTAAAACATCCACTTGTCACCAAAATGGTCGTCCTATGTGCTGTATAGCATGAGGTTAAACGATTTTGTCTTTATAGTTGGTACCATCTTGGAAAATCTTGACGTATTAAAACTGCCATTACTTTTATATTCATCTCACATCACAGTTTTGTAATAGTTTTATTGAACTCTGGACCCAGAAAATGCTTTAATCTGACACACAATCATCTTCATAGCTATATATTACGAAATTAAGTTTGTGTCAATAAATGGCAGCGCATCTGGAAAAAAAAAATATCGGCACATGCAACATTTTAAGTTTGGGGAATAATTGGGTTATTGAACTCCTTGACCAGAAAAAACATTTTTACCCCAAAATTGTCTTCTTCGTGTTTTTTTTTGGCTTTAATGGCTTCCACTTTGGAAATGGCATCGTATTGCAAATTGGCCACCACTTTTAATTTTGTTCATCACCCACCCGTTTGCATTTCATGACCTCCACATCCCAAGTCAATTTTGTTAGCTGTATGATGATCATGGTATTATTCCGGCCCCGGTCCACGCCTCCTAAACTGGTTGGTGCTGCTGCACTATTAGCCTACATGAGAAAACGTAGGCTAATGACAGCCACTTAGGTATTAATAACATACACGTACTATCACATCTCAACTTCAAGCAGTGGTCCAAATTCAGCTGATACTGCAACTGTACATGGTCACTGTCTAAGTTACAACGCATGCCAGGCACATGACCTAGCTGCTCTCCCACGAATCTTCGTTATAAGTTGAACTTAGAAATTACTGCTTTATATTTGTTGTATCCTTTTGTCCTTCAAGCCTTCATGACATTAAACTCTTGACAGAGTCCAGAAATAACGCAGAAATATTCCCGTTTCTAAACATCTTTCGTTACGTATTTTTTTAGGTTCGTTTTTCACTTGCAGTGGCTATATATTTGTACAGCATCAACATTGTCAATAAATACGTAGAAGAGACTAAATTTTAACTTGTTTTGTCAAACTATGTGCGGACTGCAATGAATTCTCATTACAATTTGCATAAACATAACATTAATATATAGCTTTACCAAACTCACGAGGTGCTACTCATTTCTTCATTCTCCCATTGATTGTAAGTGCTTGAAAAGAAAAAAGGGATCAGCAGAAAGTTTTTGTTTTATTTATACGGCGGTACGAATCTTTTGCCACAGTGTAGTTTGTGACACAGACTGCAAAATCTTAATTCATTGATACTGACTACTGCTGGAGAGTCCTAGAGACTAACTTACACAATAACAGCCCTAGATATAGAATGAAACTAATCTAAAATCATAGGTTCTTTTATGGATTTTTTTTGCATGCGAGAGGGTCAGAATTTGATAATCGAGAACATTCCGCACTGGTGGCACTGAATTCCTAAAATTAAACATTTCTGATCACAGGTAGTTTTAGCTCTGTTGGATATGACAGCACCAAACACATTTTCCCACGAATGCTAGTATGCTACGTCATAGGCGGGCTAATTTAATATGCAAGCTCATACTTTCAGAACCGCCTGAGTTTGTGATACACGGCCAAACATGATTCGCGCGTTGTGGTTTAGAATGAATATCAATTTGCATAGACACCTAGATATGCCCCGGGATAACGCTAGTCGACAAATGCGATGTGGCGCTTGCTATTCATCAATCCAGTCTCTCATTGATTATTATGATACAAAAACGAATACCGGGATCCTTCAATGACTTTCTCAGCCCTTGCGAGGAACGATATGTACAGGTCCGCTCATGCAATCGGCTTATGCTCTTCGCTGTCCGGACCAAACGTGTTTCCTCCCGGGATTTTACATCATTGAGATTGATTGCGGACCTGCTGTAGGGGGTAATCTTACCTGACCAAAATATGTTAAAAGAAATGACGGGGGAAAATCCATAAAAAATAATACAATGATGACGAATGGGAATACAATTGTTTTAAACTTGTCTGTGGAAACAGATTGCATAATATTTTTCGCCATTAACCGGCGCACTGTAACTATAGTCTATAGAGCCGTACATACGCACATGTTCCTTCGCATCTGTCCACTTGTCAAGCTATTAGGTCATATTGTACGACCGGCCCTGACCGGGGATGGACGCACGTGAAAGCCGGTCGATTACAGTATAATTGTACAAAAAGTTTTGGATTTATTAAACGTGACGCAATCATTTTAAATGAATCAATAATAAATGAAATCCTCATGTAAACGAGCAGATGTTGATCATTCTGATGAACTCAGGCACAGGATTTTGTCGGAATTTACAATCCGCTTATTGATTGTGGTATTTTATTATTTTATGCACATTCTGGTAAGTAAAAATATAACTTATCTTCCAAAATACCTCATCGACCACAATTGTACAAATGTAATAAATACCACGCACAACCTACATAATCATAATTATAAGCATTGTCGCCAATTCCTATAGGCCCCTATGTTTAAACAGTTGAACCACCGTGCACTCCTACTAGTCCTCACTAGGTTTGTTCGATCTTTAACAGATAGGGCAAACCATCGGACCGGATCGTGAGATCGGCCGATACTACAAAAAATCATCGACCATGCGATGCGGCAGAGGAAAACCCTGGATCGGTTATCCTCTAAATTAAAATAACCCATTACGTGGGGTTTCCAAGAATGTGTAAATCCACTGGGGCACTTAAAATACCAATGCATAATACCAATTTATGATAGACTTCACATTTTGTGAGTGCCAGGGCTTGATTTAGAAAATAAAATGTACATGCACAAACACCCCACCCCCGATTTTTCCTAAAAATGGGCGGAAAAATTCAAAATTTTACATGCAGAGGGAAAATCTGCATTTCACAGAGCCAAAGTTACATGCATTTGGTGAATGTAAATGCCCCTCTAAATCGAGCACTTGTGAGTGCATTTTTTGGGGGGGGGAAAGTGTCGTTATGGGAGCATATATGCTCGTTTATTGTTTGGCCACCTTGTCATCCTCGTATATTATATCAGCAGGAATAGACTTATCAATGATCTTCTTAATATGTCAGTTTGTCTCGTCCCTTTTGTGGTCGCTCAGCCGCCCGCGCTGCTGCTTTCTCTTCGATCAGCTCGCTGCTGCAGTATCGTACCAGGGTAATGACATGAAAAAAAAAAAACCTTCCATTCAATCAAAGCATTTCATTTTTTTAGAAATCTTTTTTAAACTTCACAGCAAAGGCCACATTTCACTGCTCATCTGCTGCATCTGCAATGACCTTTACCTCGTATTTGACTGACCCTTGACCACATTATCATATGAGGTCTCCAAGGGCAGACTGTAGTTACAAGTTTCTGTACCAATGACTTGGGACTTGTTTCTTCTTCTAATGAGCCCACTTTGATAAGAAACTATTCAAACTGTAACCTTTGAAAACACGGCCATACAGGCACACATGCACGCGGGGCCATATATACGTCAGGACATAATTAAGAGGACTGGTAAGTGTCCGCATTCTGCAATTCCTTTCTTGCAGGCATCAACAAAACAAGAAGCCTATTTTTTATATTGAAATAACGCGCACAATTCACGTTTTGTTTTCACTTCAACCTTGTTAAAATGAATCACCTTTTTAACATATTTTATAGAAATTACAAAATTGCAAATTAGGAAGACCGAATTTGCATGTGGGCCTCTATTTCTATGGTCAATACTCGAGATTGGCACCACAGTGTCAAATGATTTTTTTTCTTTTTCTTTTTTTGGTGTGGTGATAGAATATTGGTAAGCAAAATGCAAATCCTGAAATTTTGAAGGGCTTTAAAATAGCTCTTTTGGTTTTTTTGAAAGGGAGGAGGGTCAACCATTAAAACACCATGTGATTTGAAAGACAATTGGTGGGAAGAGGGCAATAAACAAGTATTTAATGAAAACCCAAACAAAACCAAACAAAAGCACAAAACCAACAACCAAAAACAAAAACCAAACCAACCACCCAAACCACCCCACAACTTTGAAAATCCACAATGGTGGTAATGTGGTCTTTTTTGATGGTGTAAAGAATTCTAATTCTCCTTGCTTCCCAAATGTTATAGCTCATTAACTTTATGTGTTATTGTCTCAGTTTTGTGGGCCGTCCGCTATAGCTGGCAGGACCACTTAGCAATCCGTGTGCGGTGTATGTGTGGATGTGTGTGTGGATGTGTGTATGTGTGGGTGGATGTGTTTATGTGTGTGTCACCAATTGTTAAGTTTTTTTAACATTGACCTCAATTGAAAGTTTAACTTCAACTTCGATTGAACCAACTTCCTTGTCATAGGTTCCAAGGGACCCTCATATGTTATTAGGTCAAAGGTCATGTTGAAAGGGTCAAAGGTCATGAGAGGTCAAGTTGAAAAATGGCTTAAATGTAAAATTGATCTAAATTGAAAACTTGAAGTTGAATTGGAACCAAACTTTTGTCATAGGTGCACCATGCGATCCCTCATATTTGATGAGATCAAAGGTCACTTGCCAGGGTCAAAGGTCAGCGGCGGCGCACACTTATATTCTTGAATTAGCGAGTGGCGAAGCCGCGAAACGCGAAATTCTAGTTTTGTCTGAGTCACACAGCAGGGCTTTCTACCAGTACATACTAAGCACAGTAGGTCAACACTTACATTAAGTGAGTTACAGCCAGTGGCTGTGCCAGACCTCTTTTCTTGGGGGCAAAAGTGAAATTTGGGGGGGGGCAAAAGTGAAATTCTGGGGGGGCAAGTATGCAAATATTGTCAGTTTTTACCAATATTTGCCAAAATCGCTGATTTTCCGCCAATTTGGTGATTTTTTTCCCCAAATATGAATTTTTGCCAAAGTCCCTGATTTTTCCCCTCGCGGGTGGGGGGGGGGGAACTAGGAAGGCAGAACAAAATTGGGGGTGGGGGGAAGCCCCCCATACCCCCCGGTCGCCACCACTGGGTATAATACCCTTGAACATCTCAATTTGCATACATTGACCACCGGAACTTGATGAACTTGTCATGTTTGTGTGTGATCGAGGGGTCCAATCTTCCCAATTTTACATAAAATTGTAATTTCAAGTATCCATATGTATTTTGGGTGATTTTACCAGTTTTAATGGAAAGTTCTGAGCCAAGACACACTCCAAAGTAAAATTTGGGGGGGCAAAGAAATGTAATTTTTAACCTAACCCTCTTTTCTTACTGCAAAACGGTTACATATTTTGCATGGACACAATATGTCCCATCAAAATTAACATTCACAACACCATGATGATTTTTTACCTACTTTTTGTGAGAGGATTTGATTTCTGATAAATTGATTAGTATTTTAGGTCACTTATTCTTATCAAGACAGTTTTCAAACTATCCTGTTTTCAGATAATTTTTACAAAGAAAATACTGTTTTTTCGGCGAATTTACATTTGATGGACAAAAATGGGAAAATTGTGTCCATCAAAAATTGTAACATTCACCTCTTAAAAGTCACCCCCCCCCCTCTAGATCTTGAAAACTACTTATTGCATGCACTCAATTTCTACCAGATTTTGCTTTTGTGAATTCTTGAGTTTGAATAGGTAAACACACTGATTTAGTGGCCAAACAAAAATTATACTGAACAATGTGTTTTCTACACAAGCCAAACACTGGCCCCTCCGTGAAACTGCCTGTTGACATCAGGCACCTACTTCAGATGTTGAAAATACGATCATTATGAGAATATCTTGAAAGAACAAATTTGGTGTCTTGATATTTTCATTGTTCCTTACTTAGTACAAGACACTTTGGTTGATATCCCATAGAGAATATAATTGCGGTATGGTGATATACACTGCGCATGTCCAATGACCTCTGGGTCACATATACCTGGTTAAATTTTGTTGTGAAAAAAATGATGTGTAATCTGTTTGTTCAGAATATTCTTTAAAACTTTAATGATGTATCTTCAACATATAATAAAGTAGGGGTGGTTGTTTGATGTCACATTGTTTTTTTTGGGGGGGGCAGCCGGGGGGGGGGGGGGTGTACAATAGGCCAAGAAAAAAACACGACTCGCATTTTATTTAAAATGGTCTTTGGGTGGATTATTTTTTTTTAATTACATTATAATTTTATCTATAGTTTTCGTTATTTTAGTTTTCAGAAAAACATTTGAAAAAATCGCACATTTTGCATGCCTCAGGTAGCAAAACAAAAGGGCATTTTCGCTTTTTCACATTTCTTTTTTTTTTGCCCTTACCATTTTTCAATGGCCTAAACACTTTAAGGTGCTCCTAGTCCATAATTGTATTGGTGGAAGGTTCTATAGTTTGTGACTCAAATTGACTAAAAGATGGAGACCAAAAAAGTCTCGGATTTAAGACCCCCAACTTGGCCGCAATTGAACAATTTTAGGCTCCTAAAAGGAAACAACTAATGACTTTTTGATGGGGGGGTGGGCTTGTGACCCTCTCAACATTCTTCTTTTGCATCGGTGGCATTTTTGGTAAACCCCCTAAAATTTCCAATCGCTCTA
>JAMKCH010083718.1:0-14475 GCA_023653785.1 Ophioderma brevispina
TGATTTTGCAATTTACTCTGTGAAGGCCAAAAAGATCAAAAAGTTACTATTAATACATCGAAAAAAACATAACGGCGAATCTAATTTTCCTGGTTTGTATGGTCTATTCACACTTAATTTTTCAACACCTAATTCTTACCTGTTGAGTAAATACATGTAAAAATACTTTAAGTCAATTGGTCAAGCTTTGCTCATTTTTCTACTGTTTGAGTAATATGTAATGTAAAGTCAAGTGGTCAAGCTTTGCTCATTTCCTGATGAGGTATATAACAGTGTGAGTCAAAAAAACCATACATTCAGAATAAAAAATAAGTAAAATAAGTTAAGAATTGTTTTGCTCAAAATGTTTGCTATGGTTCTAAAGAAGGTTAAACAGTCTTTAAGAGAAACGTTTATTGGTTGTATTGGACTTTGGAGGAAGACTTACCCCTATTTTGCTGAGAGACTTAAATCCTGTTTGGCCGATTTTGAGGCCAAACAAAGATGCACGCTTTACACAGAAGTAACATGGTCTTCGGCAGTGAAGTGATTTCGAGTACAAAAAATTTAATAACCAAATTATTGTTAAACAATAGAAGGTGGGGAGAGTAATGAAGGATTATAAAAATAATATCCAAGAGATTACAAAAGAAAATGCTAAGTAAAAAAAAAGGTTGAATTTTCCCAAATAAGAAATTCAAGAAAGCTGGTTGTAAGACCACAGTTTACTTTGGTTCAACAAGATTTCAGGTTTTAACCTACCTCGAATGGGAGGAAAAGTGAAACCATAGAACGTTTGTATCGCTTGAAAAAACAGCAGTGCGATAGTGAATTTTAAGTTTTAAATTCCGATTTATTTACAGGAAAAACTTTCAGCTTTAGTTCTCTTGCAATTTATGGACGCTGAGTCACTGTATTTGGCAAAATAATTACACTAGAGATGTAAAACAAAAGTCTCTGAGCAGGTTCATTATGGTCATGAAATGAGACATTGTGATATAGAGTGATTTTCAATAATGACTCTTTATGATTTTGAACCAATGGTAATCGTAATTTTTGAAGATATTTTACTTATAATTATTTGTACACAATAGACCTATTCAAAATGATATGTTTTTGTCGATAAGAAATTGATTACCAACTGAAATTGCAAATGTGAATGGTTCTTCGGCTTAATGGTTTGTATACGTTCGGGTCAGTGTTCTCGCCATGGGATGGCTAAAATCGGCCAAACTGAATTTTTAGGTTCTCTCCGCAAAATTCTGACTAGTTTCTAACCCCAAAGTCCGAAAGACACCAAATTATAAAAACTTAGGATAGTCTGTTTATCTCTGTAAAACCAACAAAAGCAAAAATGAAACCCCAAATAACGTTAACCTTTGAAGAAAAAATCTTTCCTGATGTAGGGTTTTGTGACTCCATGTACATGGAAAGCAACCACTCAACCCTATGTATTGAATGGAACTTCAAGCATTCAGGTAAAGAAGAAACAAAAACAATGGGTAAAAGCTACAAGTCGAGTGTTTTCACAAAATCTTTTTAAGAAAATTCAAACCTATATTGATTTATTAAAAAAACGATAAGTTGTTTATTTTCTAAAATGGGTCATTTTCATATTTATTTGCAGCATGAAAAAAAAACATGATGATTCGTCAGCGGGTCAGCCGTAGCGGTCGGCCCCGCGCATTTTAAGATTTTGGTACCATTAAATTAAAAGTCCAAGTTCGGAGTTGGCGTAAGCCTCTTATTGTTTGTTTTGGAATAAATTTTTCCTTTATATAGAAGACCCGTCTAAAATTAGATGGACTTGGTGAGTTTTTGGTGCACGTGCTGGCCGTTGCACAGGAAAAAGTACAAAATTGGTCGAGGCGATCCAAACTTGTCGGTCATTTCTCAAACCAAATAAGCCCTGCACTGAAATCAGGTCTATAATCCCTCTAGATACCGCGCGAATTTTGGAAGTTCATGGGTTACAAAGTATAAAGTAAGTGCATTGTCGCATTTATTTTTTTTAGACGAGGGGAAGGGGCGACGGCGGGCCCCGGATCTACATTGGTAAGCTGGGGCGATAGGCCTTTAGTACAAATCATGGGGGGACATTGAAATTGTGTCCCCCACCCCAAAAAATAACCGTGGGGGGGAACTTGTCCCCTCGTCCACCAGGATTGCACGCCCATGTCCAGCGGTCCCCCTGTTCCTATTTCCAGCTACATTAGCCTCATTATAACGGAATTTGAGATAAGAAAAACAAAACTGTTATAAAGAAGTATTTTCTTAACCATCGTACCAATTTCTTTTGTTATTATGTTTTTCCACCCTGGTATAACGAAAATTTGGAACTATTTCACTGTCCCTGACAACGTTGTTATAATGAGTTTATTGACGTTTAAATGACACTTTAAAGGGTAATTCAGTAAACACAAAGCGTTATTCATATGCTTTAACCATTCCAAATAAAACTTAATGCTTTTGATCACACCGCTAACATAAACACATATGCAAAACTTTTGTGACTCGTTTTCTTTCAAACTATTAAAAAAGAACAAAAAAGTATGAACATATTTTAAGATACCTTTTTTGAATTATTGGTACAGACAAAGTTTATCAAAAACCTTCCAATTTTGAAAAGAAAAAAGTTTCAAAATCTTAAAACCTTTCAGGTCTTTCATTATTACCTTTTTTTTAACATTATTAAATCCTTCACAGTATTATTATCATTATTATGGCAAATCTGTGTTTTGCTTGCGGGGAATTTATGGTAACCTGCAGATTTTAAAAGCGCTTTGCTTGTTGGCTACTCTCTTGAATATTGAGCCTGGTAACAAAACAAAAAGTTACAAGTATACAAATCCCCCCCGGGAACCCAGTAGCTACTACTATGTATCTCGTAGACCTGTACATGTATACGGGCAAAATCAGAGGGCAAAACGATATGATTCTATTTTGAAATCAAGGTGTTGCTACAACTGAATCCAATATAGTTATCATATTTCCTATTGGTGTATTTGCACTGAAAACTGGGTAAAGACACCGGACCTGATCGGGCTTTACAGGTTAGGGACGGAAATTTTAAAACAAAAATATTGATTTTTAACAATAAAAAACAAAACAAGACAAAACAAAAAAGAATGGCTATCAAACCAAACTGCCATAGCATCACAAAATTACGTGTTTTTAATGTTTTTTATTGAATTCTTTGCCATGTGTATATACAAGGTTAATGCTCGGCAGGTCTCGCATACGAAAATATGGCCCACATTTGAAAAATGCTTCATATTGGATTTGCGCACATTGTGCAAACGAATTTATTTAAACAAGAGTTTGAAACTTTCTTCAACTATGAAGTTGAAAACAAATCTTGGAATGCGGAGGAAACTTAAGGCCCAATACTATCCTGACACCTGCATTTTGGGTATATAAAGCACCTCAGAAGCTACTTATAAGTAGAAATTAAAGCAATGTTGCAACTTTTTTGACGAGCGCCCCCAATTTTCAAAATCTTGATATTTTTGCACAGTTACGTTGGTTAATTGTCTAGGGAAACTAACCTAGCGAACGAGAATTGATAAGGATAAGCGTATTTATCCATAAAATAGCGATTTTGTACTTAGAATGGGATCCCAGATTGGACTTAACGGCAGAGCTGAAAAGCTACGTTTATGCATCCGTCCATGATGAAATGTGCCACTCGAGGAAAATAAAATCTAACTTGACTGCCTGGACAATTAAAACAAACTAATGGATGGGTAGACACGGACATATCGCTATTTCCCGCGATTTCACATTTGAAGCCAGTTTCAGGAGGACGCCGTTTGAATTATTATCGGGGATCCCGATATAATTATTCTAATTACAAAATCCTCGTTGCGACACCGAGACCATTTTCGAGCTAAACCATTAACAGGTATAGGTTACTAGCCCAGTTACCAATGACCATTAAAAAAAATCGCAACATTTTGAAAATTGGGGGCGCTCTCAAAAAAAAAGTGCTAATATGCTTTAAGGACCCCCAAAATGGAAAAAAAAAAAATGTTTAAAATTGCAGACATTTTTGTTCGCCTGCCCAATAACGCTGGGAAATATATGATATGACCTGGGAAAAAATTACAATAGAATTTTTTTCACCACAATGCATTTATATAAGGTTCTACAGAATAATACTAAAGTTGCACAAAAAAATCCAAGTGGTGAAGTATGCCCCACGCCCCCTCTTACCCTCTTCCCTAATTGCAGAAATCCAAAATGGCGCCAATTCTATGTTTGTTTTGACATTAAGTTTGTTGGTATTAAGCTAGTATTAAATTGCGTTTTCAGCCATAAAATGAATATTTTTACATTCAAAAAAAAGGATATTAGCTTCATACGTTATATGGAAATACATAACCTGAGCGCATAACTAATTTGCAAAAATTCAAAATGGTCGCAATTTTCAATTTGTATTAAGATTGAGTTATGCTTGTATATCTTATCCTTTGTGGTCCCGTGGATAAAGCGCCCGACCAGCACGCCAAAGGTTGCGAGTTCGAAGACTCTCTGTGGCCAATGTGTTCGCACTTGAAGTAAGGCGCTTCTGTTTCTCAATTAATCCTCTCTATCCAGTTGTATAAATGGATACCGCATTATTCAATGTCGGGGAATTGTAACAGACTCGCTGTAGGGGAGGTGTGGCGAGCCCCTACAGCAACATTATATGGTGAGTCGGCCCAATCGCTTCGACAAGGAGAGATGGGGCACTCCGTTCTGGGTATCAGGACCGTCCCCTTACCTACCTACCTTATATCTTCTCCCTAAACGCTTTGTGTGACATAAATTTACATGTCATTAAGTGTATATACTTCACATGTTATAGAGAGAAGCTAGTTGATGGACTTTAACACTTAACTGCATAAGGGTGTTTGCACTTCCCGTTTATGGATAAGGGGGGTTCCTAGGGACCCATTCATTATACACCACTTTCCCAAAGGAATTTTAGATGAAATCCAACACATGTTAGAAGGATTCAAAGACATCAACCAATTAAGAAATAAAAACTGAAAAAAAATTGTTCAGTAAGAAATTAGGGCAAAACATTGATTTTAATTTGCGTCAAAATGTGCGAAAAAGACACTAATTTGTTTCTGCATTTTATACGGCACGAATCATCTAGACTTTGCTGATTGCTTGAATGTGAGGATGAATATATTTAACATATTAAGCAACATAGAAATGTTCATTGCCATTTTATATGTTTTAGGTTTACTTGTATTTAATTTACCATATGGTTCCTACAGTAACCGCTATACGATGTATATAAAAATTATGACACCAATGGCCAACTATACTTACAAGGAATTTTTTGAATTAATTATTTTACTTTGTTTATGTCACTAGGTGTATGATTATGAAATTCAGAATCACAGTAGTAAATCTATAAAGATTTTTAATTTTTGTCATGGGACTTCCGTAGTGCATAAGGGGGAGGGGGGTCCTAGGGACCCATGTGCTAATTAACGCAAAAAACAACGAGCGCGGATGGATTTGAATTTTTTTGCACAATGCAGCGCAACTAAAAGGTAGACACCAATAGCCTTTACCCTCTCCCCCCCCCCTTCTCTCTTTGCCCCATTTGTATCCCCCCATCATCTAGTTCCCCCTAACTTCTTCCCCTCTCAACCCCCTTTTTTGCACCATCCTTTTCTTACCCTTCCCCCTATCTTCCACCGTCAGCCTCCTGCTTTTCACCCCACAATTGGTCCTCAGTCCTTCCCCCCTCCCCTTCCCCATCCCCCACCCTCTGTTCCCCATCAGCCATTCCAATCTTTTACTGCACCGTTTATATTGTAATTCCAATGGGTAAAAAGGTAAGAACCGAGGCGGGAAAAAGGAGGATGCAGGAGAAGAGAAGCAAGGCGGAAGAATTCACACCGTTAAGAACTGGTGGAGCATACATATAGTGACCTACAGATTGTGAAGATCCAGCTCAACAGTATTGAAGAGTCAGCCGCGAATGTGATTTGAAAATTTTTTTTTGCACCAATGAAACCGCAACTAAAGAGATGTAGACATAATACACAAAAAAATAAATCCAATAATATTGCAGCGTTAAAAAACGCCGCACGAAAAACAAACCGAAAATGGACGCCTGCCCCGCAGACCCGACCCCTCGAAAAACCAAAAGGTGGGTCCCGAGGAAACCAACCCCCCCCCCCGTATGCAGTTAATGTTACATTTAATTCCCATTATCATATTTTCACCTGAATATTCTAGGTAACTGTTGTAAGCCGTGTGCCTTAATTGCATTAACACCCACGTGGCTGAAACGTAGGTTCACTGGCCCAATAAAATTATGATCAAATGTTTATGTTCTGGTCGAGACTGACTATTGTAAACCACCGTCAACTTGTGTTGATGTACGGGTCCACCTGCCTTCTACTTCGAAAGAAAGTCATGTGCGGAACATTCGTATACACTGCTCCAGCCATCGGCCTGGTCGCTAAACGCAAGTAATCACGGTCCGGGGCGAGCATACTAGCAGAGAAAGGGACGCACCGGCCCGTGCGTGGTCTTCCTACGCAGACAGATACACGCAGTCCGGGGAGGATTCACCCCGATCAGGCCGACGAAGACGGTGGGGATGAGATGATTGCGCTGTGGTTGAAAGATCAACGCGGAGGGTGGTGGGGCAAAGAAGGATGTCAGGTAAGAGGGGTATGGTGGCGTTCACAATCTAGAGCGACGGCCCGCGGAATGTGTACAGAGAAGGAATGGAGACTGGGAGGAGGGAACAAGAGGGAACGGGAAGTGGCGAACAGAGGGGAAGCAGCAGGCGACGAGAGAGTGGAGACGCACCCAGTTGTCCAAACAACTCCATTAGTGAATTGTGCATTGCAAGCTGGCCCAAGCGACACGACCATCAGGCAGGCAACCCCACATTCACGGTATATGAAGGCTAAGAAGCGTAAAAAGATTGAAGTAGGAGAGAGAGACGACAACCCGGGTCACGTGGTGAGGCGGGAAGAAGAAAGATGATGTGCAATGGCGCAGAAGACTAAAAAAATGGCGGGTACAGCAGGAAATCAGCATCACACAAGGAGGACAGGCGCAAGGATGCAAGGCAGCAGGAACAATGCAAAAAGGGAGGCCGGGCGACAACGCAGTAGGATTCCAATATCAACTTTTACCACCTCAAGCTGCAAGGGCCTGGAACACTGTCAACAAGTTCACCTGTTGTAGCTGTCCAGTTAAGCAGTGTCCTGTTCTGCAAATTGCATCGTCACACTGGGGAAATGGCAAGACCATCCCCACAGGCAAAAGACCAACGCTCGTGCTTTTTATGTAACGAAGAGATTAATAACTTCTACAAACCTCTCCACCGTCGAGTCCCATGTCTTAACCATTCCCCTATGAAATCACCGAAGCAATCAAAGTTTCAAGAATAGGAAAATCTGCAATGACGCCACATACAGAATTGGACGCAATGGCACGTGAAGCTGGCGGTGCTCCAAATCTCTCTACTTCTATTGGGATCATCAGCCAATTCCCTCAGATGGATGAGCTTCAAAAGGGAGTGTAATCATTGAAGCCCAAGAAAAACACAGCAAGCTAACCCAAGAAAGAGTTGCATACCGCATGCAATGGTGGATCCAGGATTCGAAAAATGTCAAATCCCGGGGAGTGAAAGGCTGGTAAATGGTGATGTCCAAAATAGCTCAAAATGGGCTTGAGTTGCAGAATTTGGCAGAAAATTACCGGAGGCGGTCGCGCCCCCCACCTCCGCACACTCCCTGGATCCGCGCCGCGCATATCGAGCTGCTTAATCGTCACACGATATAAAGCTGCTTGAGGGCAGACTGATACTCCCGTAGGATCAATGATACGGTCAAGGCAAATGTACCCCTCACACCCAAAATTGGCTTTCAAAGAGGTAAATCAACAACAGATCAGATGGCAAGACTTGCCAATGATATCGAGAAAGCCGTCAAGAAGAAGCAAAAAGTTTGGAGCAATCAAGATCTATCTGCGCCTATTGCTACAGTCTGACATGGAAGGTATCTACCTCAAGCTACTCAAATCTTCCCTGAGTCAAGCTTGTCAAGTTCCTAATACTGCTATCCCGGATCTTCGTCATCGGGGGGACATTAAAAAAATGTCACAAATGCCATAAAGAAAGCCACAAACTTCGGAGGTGTCCACAAATATGTCCTCGGCACCCAGTCTCTCATTTATGTCTCAGTAGCCGAAGGGAGTTTTCTTTGCAGTGCTCCTACGAAGAACGATAGTAAAGGCGTCACTTGGGAATGCTGCATGATTAAACATAAAACAAAGACGCCATAATCACTGTAGCCAAAAATTCTGTTCGGACACAGCAGGAGTGGCACGGGGAAAGTCAGCGCAAACCCAAGAGGGAGTTCGTGCTCTATTTTCACACTTTGCAAACAACTGCGCTAAAAAGAGAAATTAACATCACTCTAGATGGAGAAAAACTGTCAAGGCGATCAAACACCAAATGAACATTGTCGTCATTAATGGTGACCGCAGCCTACATTCCATAAACACACCACAGACCAGTCGCTGTGGCCAAGATTCAGTCATCGTTGGCAACCTCCTCAGAAGTGCTCGCAGGGACTGAAATGGGTTGCATCCACTTGACACTTTAACAGCATCAACTGTTGCTTTGGTATACTCAAAATGCTGGAATATGCCCGCAACAAGGTATGTGAGTCACAATTACATTCACACAAGATTGATGTCAGTCTTAATGATGCATGGAACTTGTTAGCAGTTGCCTTTTGGCGACCCGACTGGAGAATATCTTCCATTCTTTTGGCATAACCTCCTGGCAAACCTTCGGAGGATACTTTCAGAGATCAAAGTCGCCAAGAAGTGTGACGAACATGGTAACCTATTCCTCCTACTAACACTATTTAAGGGTCAGAGAGTTCCACGGAGTCACTTTGCTACCCAAGCCATGACACTGCAGTCGCCACATCCCTATGGATCATCTTGGATCAACGCCAATGGTCGGAGGCCAATGTAGTCTTCTACCTTGAACCTAAAGCCGTTTTTGGACAGTCTACTAGCACGACCAAAGGTGAGCCCTTGATAGGAAAAAGCATGAAAGATTTTGAGTCCAACTCACACCTCAAAGTCTTCCATTCTCACATTGAAAGAAATCCATCGGTTGCTATATGATCGGGGTAAGGCTAGTAGTGGGGTTGCCACTAACTACCAGGCCGATGTAAAGAGAAAAGGCTTTTGCTCATTTGAAAACTAATTCTGATTTGAAGAAATTGAGAATCATAGGGGTGACCCCATTGTGTGAAAAACTTGAGGATTCTCAGTGCGAGATAAAATCTGGATTCTCGATCAAAACTTGGTTGGTTGTATTGAAAAAGTTGGATTTCTCTCTTGGCTAAAGAAGTACTGTTTCTTAATAAAACAATGATTGTTTTTCAATGGAAACTAAGGTACTAGAAGTATCGGCGATAATCAGAATTGGCAATTGGCAACCCGATTTTTTTTTACTTAAAGAAAAAAAATTGATTTTTTCCAACCCATTATACTTTCGTTTTCAATGTAGAATATACGTTTCAAGCAGAGAACCAAGTTTTTTGATTGAAAAAAAAACGGGGTGGATTCTCTTCAAAATAAAAACAATTTTTTAAGTGTTATGGTAACATGTAGGGTTTTGTATGGACATGTTGCTTGGTAAGGATCAAGTTGTATTGATGCCTCAAATGGCCAGGAAAACATATTCAAATATCAATATTATTATCATGGATTTATTATTCGATCCCTATCTTGTATTTGTGTGTGTGTGTGGCGGGGGGGGAGGGGGTGTATGTGGGTTGGTAAGATGGAGGGTGGGTGCTCAAGGATTATATAGCTTGATAGTGAAAACAAAATCTAAATGTGTTTGGTCCGTAAGGTGGCAATAATAGCTGTATATAACGATTGAAAGTTGACACTTGATTCAAATTGCTAGAATGGCAGGCCATTTGGATTTATGCAAATTTACGTATACTTCTGCCAAGCATGTATGGTGTCTGTATAAGACAATCAAATAATATAAAAGTCATAAATGTAATATATTAGCATTTGAGGTGGCAAAATTAATATATTGTAGATACGCAATATAAAACACAGCAGTGTAAAATCTTAGAATTGGCGGCCATTTTTGGATTTTTATGCAATTTAAAGTACACTCTGTCAATAATGAACGGTGTCTGTATAAGAATCATTACATAAAATGTATTCAAATATACCAAAGGTAGGCATTATGGTTGCCAAAAAATATTATTTTAGTTAAGTAATACGACAAAATCCTTGTAAAATCCTAGGATATTGGCGGCGGCCATTTTGGATTTATGCAAAATAGTATTATTTTCCACCACTGGGATTTTTCTGGCCTTTTAGTATGGTATTCTGGGGACCTTATAGAAAGCATTGTAGGTGAAAGAAATTCTATTGCAATTTTGTCCTGCTTCACCTAGAATTAAGTTATTGTTCTCAGCCTATAAGGCAGGAAGACAAGGGTTGCTTGGAGCCCGATTCATCTTTGGGACTCATGACTTACCCGGAAGAGTGTATCATTTTGTATCGATGAAAAAAATCCCATTCTTGTCCTAATCTTTCAGCCTCCAAATATTTTGTTTAAGCTTAAAGACAAAAAATGACGTTTTAATGGTTAACCAGAAATATTAGAACAGTAGGAAATAGGGGTAGTACTTTTTCGAAGGTATGGGAATTGAATAAGGGACGCGCAGGGGCGGAAATTAAAATTCCACGATGTTCGTACAGATACAATCATGCTCCTAAACCAATACTAATGCATTTTCATATGGCTATTACCTAAGACTCTTAGATTAAATCATCATTTTGCTACTCACTCGCCCTACGGTTATGGTAAGTGTAGGAACGCTCTGCATGGTATGCAGAAGGTCACCGGTTAAAGGTCCATGGGCCCAATGCTAATAGCCTGCAGACACAGAAGCCAAAGATTTACCGCGACTAAGGTGGTTAAACTGATTTTGGTATCAGAAGAAAAGCTGCCATTTTTTCATTTACCACACGTGAAATCTTAGGGCGGCAAAGGATATTTGTTTGGAAGTTAAGGGAGAAAATGTGCCCCATTTTGGTCGGACCAATATTAATGTTTACAGAGTACTCTATGGGGCTTACAAAATCACGTTTTTGGCGCTCACGGCCACCAAAACGGATTTTGAAATTAGCGGCGCGAAATTTTACAGTGATGGAGTTTTGGGTGAAGGCCCAATCTATCAAGATGAAACTAATATGCCTTTAATTAGGGGGCCATCAACCTTTAAAAATCAAAATTTTTTTCCAGAGCTTTTGATGTCGTATGAAAGGAAAGACCCTACAATGCGCAGCATGATCGTTGGTCGGCTGGTCAGGCATATGCCTGTTGTGTGTGGTCAAACTTTGGTATACTACATGGACACTTTTGTCTGCAACTGAGGATCAAGGTTCCGTACTTGGTATGTTATAACTGAGGCAAGGGGCTTATGTGGGGTAAAAGATGAGAGGTCAAAGGTCATTCATTGGTCTCTTCGGGTCATTAAATCTTGTGCATGTGGAGACACTTTGATTAAAATGTTGTATGCTTTTTAGTGCAATGATGCGATAAGTTAATCTGTATGTTTATACATTGAGGCAAGGGGTCTTATGTGGGGTAACAGATGAGGAGGTCAAAGGTCATTCAGGGGTCACTTAGGTTCATTTTATCTTATACCTGTGGTATACACTTGGTTAAAATGTTGTCTAGCTTTTCAGTGCAATAATGGATCAAGTGGTATGTGTATACATTGAGACAAGGGATCTTATGTGGGGTAACAGATGAGGAGGTCAAAGGTCATTCAGGAGTCACTAAGGGTCATTATATATTGTGCATGTGGTATACACTTTTGGCTAAAATGTTGACTCGTCCATCTTACAGGTACTGTTGAAGGCTTATGAGAACACAAGAGATCGTTGGCGGGCTTTGAGTTACAAGAAGGCTATCTCTGCATTGAAAAGACATCCTAAGGAAATCACCAGCTGGGAGGTTTGTCATTGCACCTTTGTTTGTAATAGACCTGAGCAAAAGCCTGGGTCCCCTTTGATTTGGATGAATTTAGTATTCTGCCACCACTTAAATTCAGCACCCTTAACAAGCGGATTATTCCGTTAACATTGCCAAATTCACAGGGTGTTGGCAGAATACTAAAATTTTTCCCTCACATAACCCACCTCTGTACTAGCTCATCCACCACTTACTTGGGCGACATCTATGGTGCAAAGATGGACACCCAGACTTGAGATACGTTGACAAGGTTTCTATTTTGACCATATTTGACCTTTGACCCATGACACATCATCCACTTCTGATCCCAGCCACCACCAACTGAGATACATCTATGTTGTGAAGTTGGACACCCACACTTGCTTATGGATCGCATGGGACACACACAAACACACACATGCGGACGTCTAACATTTCTATATTTTCCCTTCGCCAACAACAGGTGGCTGGGGACCAATGATGCAATAGCTATGTCATCTCATTTGTCTCTTATAAGCAGTCAGTAGTCAGTGATGACCTCCCTCTCTCTCTTTGCCCTTTGGTATTAGAGTCAAAGGTCAAATTAGGGTCAAATTTACGCAATATGTGATTTTATGCATTCAAATGACCTGTGTATTAGCATACCTTCAACAATGCACAATTCTTAAAGGCTGACTCAGACATTTTTAAATATAATAGATCTTTTTGTGTAGTAATTAAAAATAGTAAACTAGAACTAAAGAGAGTCACCTAAAATGCTTAATTCCAAAGTTAGAGATGAATCAGATTTTTGGTTTCATGCAGTAAACATTTACGTACAGTATTACATTGCCATAGGCTACTGTGTATAACACAAATTCCAGATCTGGAATTTTATAACAAAGTTGGGATTTTCAGCATTTTCTATATGAAGGACATTGATTTCAGCTTAGTTATTTCACACAGTGATTAGTATATGGACATGCGTTGTGTAAATGCAAAAAACATTATTTGTTTGAAAATTGAGGGCGCCCTCCTCAGAAAATCACTTGAGTCAGCCTTTAAGTTTATTTCAATTGAATTCAGTCTATTAACACCATAAGCAACATCCATGCCTGTGCTCCATAGACCACAGTTGTAACATTTATTATAAAATCACAAAACAATTGAACTGTTCATACAGTTATCCTTCACAAGCTGTATTGGGGCATGGGTGTCCAATACCAACATATCAAAATCTCAAATTTAAGAAAAATTGCGGGCGATTGTGTGGCAGAATGTTCTACTTTGCCTTCAAAACAAATTCTCCCGGGGGGCCACTTGTATTCAAAGGTGGATATGATGCGTGAACATGGACTTTCAAAATGCACCCTAAACACGTATTTTCACCGACTAAAAAACAAGCTAAAACATACCCTAAACAAGTATTTTTATCTGTTTATGATACCCTCAACAAGTACGCAGTGCATTGAATCGTAAATATACCCTTTATTATCTTGCTTTGCTTTACTTCCCAAGTTCTGATTACAATATTTTGGATGATTTTGATCCCTGCTTAATGAGATATAACATGACAACTTCAGGGTTAAGAAAAAAACATACCCTTTTTTCCATATTTTGCTGTTTTTGACACCCTAAACGATGTACGCGCGTACATCGCATGTTGGAAAAAAGACACCCTTTTTACGCGTTTTCTTGTTCACGCATCATATCCACCTTTGAATACAAGTGGCCCCCCCGGGCAAATTCTCTTTTTCTTTTGCCCTAGAAAGACATGTACCCAATGCAACACATTGCCTCATTCAGGCAACACATATTCAAGGAAACACAAGAGAATTTATTCCAAGAAGAAAAGTGTAAAATCTTTAGTATCATTTCCTCAGTGGTTTCACTTGGTCATGCTATAAGAAATTGAGGTGGAAGAGATTGTACATAACACGTGCACCGGGGGGCCAGTTGTATTCAAAGGTGGACATGATGCGTGAACATGTACTTCCTAATGCACCCTAAACAAGTATTTCCACAGACTAAAAAACATACCCTAAACAAGCATTTTTGTGTCTTTGCTCACCATAAATAAGTCTTTTTGTCAGTTTTTGCTACCGTAAACAAATGAGCAATGCATTGTGTTGATAATTATATAATATTGAATGGCTTTGAGTATGATACAAGAATATATTGCACGAGCTAGAAAAATATTGTACTCGTCTTCGACTCGTACAATATTTTTCTAGCTCGTGCAATATATTCTTGTATCATACGAAAAAAGCCATTCAATATTATTATTATTATTTAAATATCAGGCTGACACAAACCAAACCTTGTGTTGACAGTGTTGTAGTCCAACTGCGAACGATACAGTGTTTCAATAATGGCGTTCTCACTAAAATGTCCGGATGCGATACAATATTAAAAAGAATATTGTATTGCATCCGGGGACTTTTACCAAAACTGTACAATACAAAGATTTCTTTGCA
>JAMKCH010083721.1:0-14941 GCA_023653785.1 Ophioderma brevispina
CCCGAATTTTGCGACTTTTCTTGTTTCCCCGTCTTCCCTCACTCCTTCACACTCCTTCAGTTTCCTCCCCGGATAAACCAACGTCATGGTTAGGGTTACGATTGCGATCATACGGGAACTGTTGTATTTTAAGTACTGCTATCTATATACATCATCCTTGGTCAACTACGTCACACACTGCATGTGTAATTGCCCTTTGGTGGCACTATATCATCAAAATCATGACCTTTTTGGGCTATCCCCTTCTTAACAGTGAACCCTTACAAACCGGTTTCAAAATAGGCAACCACACCCAACGGAGCATACCGATATCGGGTCTGATCGACACAAGCACAAAAATACTCATTAATGCAGTCCTTCCTGTGCACATAAAAAAGCCATACTGCATGATCATAAGCTCAGCAAATTTTCTTTTTTTCTCTACCTTCTAGACCCCAATGACACCAAACTTTGGAATCTCCCGGGTAACTTTTGTCATCCTGTCCACTCTTACCCATGACCAACATTCCAATTCCTTACCAAACACAAGAGATGTAGCCCCTGATATTCAAAACGTATACAAAATCACACCACATCCTTACCCATTTCATTGGCAAAAACCCTAGCCTTGCGCAAGGGTTGGAAATATCCTTATTATTTTGATTTCTATTTTCTATTTGAATACCTTTTAAAGTACATTGAGTAAAAGCGCATTCAAATATCAGTGCCCCCGAAACAGAGTCCAACTTCATTAGCCCAGAACTTTGACACTGATGTGAAGCACTACACTTTCAAACAGTTTTATAAAGGCTTGGGCAAAATTCTAATATAAGTCTCGTCTCTTCATCATGTTTCTATGTCTTGTATGAATTGAAAACCATATTGATCAAAATGGGTATATATAATGGCACAGACTCTTGAAGTGTAACATCACATTGATTTGGTTACTTTTATGGCCATTGTGCTTGCACCAAGTTTCTTTCTTGTGCTACTGAGTTTCACCTTTCAATGGATCAGAGTAAACAATAATTCCACGTGAGGGAGAATGAAAATCATCATGTGCTGTTTTTATGCTTTCGCTATTGAACCCAAGCTTAATGTCTTACATGTACAGTAGTCATGCTACAAGACCATGTAAACCTGTGATACTGTTTTCAATGGTTTTTAGAACCATTATTTCCTGCCGATCTGAATCCGAGGATGCCAGACGAAAAAACCTGGGCATTTTTGAAGAACGCTAAAATCAAATGGTCCAAACCAAACACTAAAACACTCATGTGTACCATTATCCAGGTTGTTAATTTCTTTTCTTGTCCAGTCAAACACCCAGTGTGACCATTAAAATATGGATTCATTAAGCTATGTGGGAGTACAATATCCCCAATGGACGCGGGAATGATGCGTCCTTAACCCAACACGGACGCCAAATGGCCAACTGAGTCAGAACGGACCACCGAACGTGCTCCGTTTCCTGTCTTTTGCGTCTGGTCATTTGTCAGGTGTATCTTAATGTGGAAAATCGGTATCCTTGGCCTATAAATATTGTTGAAATAAATTGAATTAAATATAAAATGTACTTTTTGATAATTCGTCCTGTTTCATAGTAATAACTGTGCATACATATGTGGTATGCATTGAAGGTTACAGCTTGGTGTGGCTTGGAGAAAAACGCCATTGTTTGCACTGACCTGCTTCCTGTAAAGGCTTTAATGGTAGGGTGAGCACATCATGCACATGTGATGTGGTGTGTTATGCCTGCAGTGCAAAAGCTAGTCACTGAGTGGTCAATCAGAAACTTGGATATTGAGTGCATAATTTTTTAAAGTCCATTCTTTGTCTGGGAGGTGACGATCGGCGGGAGGGTATGTAAAGAAGAGCAGCATATGTATGTTAAATAACGGTGAGGAAATGTACAAGATTGTTGGGCTCTAATTTCAAGGCCCTCTATGCGACGGACAGGCTCCGCACATTCTTGGTTGTACGGTTTCCTCAATATACATAAGTGCGGTAAATTGTGGGTCTCCAGCCGTTGGTAAAACGGGAAAAAACATCACCGCGTCCATAATTCTACAAAGAACGCCAGCCATTAGAGAACGGACATGCAAACACAAAAAAAGCAAACAGAAACACGGCTTAATAATCTCCGTTAATTTATTGTCAGTATAAAGGAATAGTACAAACCGGATGTGCAATCGATATGACTATATGAGCCAAGCCTCTGAATGCCTACCGTCTTGGTCTATCATTGGGACATTCAATACTCGACCGGAGGGCGTTTTCCGGTTCTGCGCGGTTCCGCACGGCTTCACTTATTCGTTGAGTTTTGCTGAATTACTTATCAGATTAAATGATCAGAGAAGTTTCAGCGGATTAAATGAACCGCCTGGAACCGGAAGAACCGGAAACGCCCGCCGTTGAGTCTTGAATTTGTCCCGTACAATCCCGGGAGTGTAAAATAAAGATCCGTAAAATAAATCTACTTTAATGCCCAAAGTTCTATTTGCCTTCCTCGCCTCCGTGACATCTTCATTAATGATTTTGCTCTGCGCCCTCAGCTTTACTGGTTTAGTTCTGGGGGTATCCATTGCTCAGATACGACCGAATGATGAAGATGTTCCTGCAGTGTTGAGAATGCTTTGGTTTTTTTACTGTGGTTTCTAGACAGCCTAACGCTTTTATTTATGATTTACCTAGCTGATTAAATGCAGAAATATATCCATAAGATGCAAGATACACGTGTACAGGCGTGAGTTTGTATTATAATAGCCTTAGGGAGTTACAACCAATCCCTGCCTTTTTTTCTCTCTACAAAAGACCCAACTCTATTGCCTGGGGCATGAAAGATGGAAAGAATTGCCTAGGTCATTGGAAAATGCACCAACCTACAATATAGGCCTGTTCTGGATTCTGCACCCATCGAACTGCTCCAAATTTTTTGTTCATGAGTATTTGGATATAGGCCTACAATTGGCAACTCTGTAGCCAGCGCACCTATATGCTCTAACACCAAACCAACCCTGACCACACACACCCCAAACCATTGTACCTCTGGTCAGCAACATAGCCACTTAAGAATTACCAGTAGGCTATATAGTTCTACTTTGTCCAATTATCTTTAATTTCATTGGAAAACATGGAGTAGAGAACCTCAATGGTACATTACTAGCGTATCGCGTAAATTCGTTTGAGAACTTGAAGATCAAGTGTTGTTTGATCTTCCATTTACGCGTTTATTATTACCTATAGATCAAATTCTGGGTTGCCCGATATAGAAGTTAGTAGGTTTTGTTCATTATACAAAACATATCTAGTCCTAAAACGTTTGTTTTTCGTCATCAATTAATTCCATTTGAGTGACCAAGTTTAAACACATCAAAATGTGTGGTATGTTTTTGTGTGCGTCTGTGTCTTTTGGGTCCCGTAATTGACAAAATTTTATGATCCTCTATCAGTATCACCCTTGCACTATTTTTGATCTGCACAAGCTCCCTACAAATTCGCTCCTAACTCCGTTAGTTAGTGTGTTCGTTCGTCGTTCGTCATCTCGTTACGGATTACCACTGATGTAATAAGAGTCATGGGTGTATTAAAGAACGCGTAATGTTACTGTGATAAAAACCACACAACTCTTCAACACAACACCTCTTCAAAATGAATTCATCAACCGGCCAATGAAAATTGATTCTATTTTATCTTGTACGTAACACTTTCTCGACAAAACACATACCTTACGATGTTCTTGAGGTCTAAGATCAGTTATAACGAGGGTCGCCATGTGAAATCGACGACAAAGTGGTTTTTTCATGCTGTAATGTTTTCGTATAGCGCACTAATGACTGACCTTTCGGCCGCGAAATAATTTCATCCGATGGCAATTTTCGCCAGTGCCATCTCAGATCTGTGAACAAGCTCAAAGTATTAAACTGTTCATGCATTCGGCTATTAAACATGTTTGTTCATTCAGCGAGTAAGTAAAGTGAAGACAGAGTGTAACTTAGGTCTTATTGTTTTGTCTTAGGATCTTATCCGACTAGGGCGTGGTGCTGTGTGTGTAGATTGTTCAATCAGGAAGGGCACATGGAGCAAAGTAATTAAGCAAGCAAAACATTCTCTGTCATGCCCTATGGACTGTATATAAAAGTGTTCTAAGGATTACTACAGTCGTTTGTGTGGTGTGTGTGTGTGTGTGTGCCGTGAGTACTATCGTTTATCATGTTTTTGGAGTATACATTTAAATACCACTAATCAAATTTACCAGTCATATTATATTACTTTAGGCCTACTTTATAATTTTTATGAAACCTACCTAAGACCTTGGTTCCGATCGTCAATACCTCGTTCCCAGATTTACCGGAAGTGGTCAAAATTTTTTGGTATCTGAAGAAAGCGACTAGTTTTCTCATTTCCCCTATTAAATCTTCTAGGGCTAAATGATGTTGTGTTTGGATGTTATAGTAAATCTTCGAAATTGTGCCCCATTTTGTTCGAGAGACGGTAGTAATTTGGAACTCCCACAACCTCACATGCTATGGTTTCATTCGCATCTTCCGAGACCTGCCATCTCGGTCTTTGTTTGCAATTAAATAAACTACCTCAAACCAGAATGTAATTTATGTTCTGTTTGTGCGTAAACCATCGAACGAACTTAACTTTTTATGTAGAGGCCGAATATCGTTTCAATAACGTTCATTGGCTAGATGACCTAATACGTCTAAGAATTAGGAATATGGTACCACCTGGGGAGGGGAATGACCCCCATACTATAATAACTGATACAAGAAATGCTGAAAACTTCACAGTCGCCACACACACCCACACACACCCACCACCACACCCACACACACCTACCGAAAAAACAAGAGGTACAATGTTGGAATACCCCACACAGTTGGTGTTTTTGTGTAGAAAATCGTACATACTGCATTGGGGGGATTTGTAGGTATATTCATACCCTGGTGGATTATTTGGTATAAGTTTTTACATTACACCCTCACAGCAATATACAAAATCCATGGTGTAGCTGTGGCACCCATATACTTATACCTATCACTCTACCCCTAAGGCCAAAAACAAGCATTTGCAGGATTCGTGTGGGCGTACTCCCTACTGACAAAAACTCCGCACAATTAGCCTTTGTCCTATATTTTACTCCCACAATGTACCGCTTGTAGCGCACACACCCACAACACCACACCACACACACACACACAACTTACCCCCCCCACACCCTCAACAAAAACACACACCATAGTAAATACTCCCTGCAACCTATAGAATTAAACTACAGCCAACCAAATTCACTTTTTCCTGCATGTGCGTCCACACCAAAACGAACTTACTACACGTTCAGCTAATACCTTTGAAATACCTAACATACGAATTCCAAGTTTGAGACTGCATGTGGATTAACCGGTCTTTCTGTTTTTGCATGTAGTAGACTCATTTAGTGTAATTAACAGTCCTATAGGATACTGTGTAAACAAAATTCCTGAACAGAATTTTCATTACAATTTTGTTTGTTTTCGATGTGAAGACATAATTTGATTGAGCTGAGCCTAGCTATAAACGTATTTGTTTGCATTTCTAGTGTTAAAAATCAATGCCCAAAACACTGAGTGGTAAGCATAGAATTATAATAAAATAACAAAACAACACTTAAAAATTTAAAATTATGGTTTTTAATTTTCTTGACTGCCAAACACCAGGATAGATAACAAAATTACACTCCTGCAGTCAAAGTAGATTCCCCAAAAAAACCGACAGAACCTCCATTATATTTACCGGCCATATTGAAATAATTATTATGTGGTTACAGAATCATATATGTGGAATTTGGTCATGAAATTAACGATAACAGGCTGAAAATTACAACTTTGAGTGAACAAAGAGATGATTTTTTTTGTGTGTTTTGGTGCTATTGATTTTTTGTCTTTTAAAATGCTCAATTTTTCTCTATCTGGCTCCATCGGATTCCGAATCGGCATAAAACTGGGTCAGAAACCAGTGAAAAACAATCTACCAAAACAAGGTTGATATTAGTATACATGTATCATGAATCTGTTAGCCTGGAACTACATACACTGTCACTGATAGTAACCTAGTGCCAACACAGATTAAGACACGCAAAAAACTAGTGTAAATGGCAACTAGTCGTACACATGTTATTTTTAATCCCTTCTGCAGCGATCGCCAACGAACCATCTGACAACAGGGTCTTATTAGGTGCTTGGCGGTTTTGGGCCGATGTTAAATGCGTTCTGGTCATGTTTTGTGTGCTATAATCGGCATGAATATGTATTGTGTTTCCATCATTGTATAGTTCGAACATCACTATAAGAAATTATGGACAGGTCACATAATTAGCAAGACAATGAGTACAATTTTTATTCTAAAAAGTATTGACCGAATAAATTCTTAGAAATCTTACCATATACATGTAGGCCCGAAGCGTATGTTCCAGGGCCAATGATTTTGTCCGGTGAATTTGTCAAATAACAATATCAATAATCTTGAGTCAATTTGTATTTTATTAACCCTTTTATACTGCGCTTAATGTAATGATTATGACACTGACAGTGATCAAACAATGGTAGGCCCTTGTTCATTTAAGCTCACTTTAAAATGCGATAGTATAGGGTTACCTTCCGTCTCTATAAAAATGTGGTACAACTTTTTTTTTTTTTTTTCCGGCATGGAAATTCTGACGTTGAAAATTGGTATGATTTATCGAATATGAAATTGAATCCAACACAAAAAGAGATCTTTCCATAGTGCAACCAGCTTGGTGACATAATGGAAATATACAGAAATTTCAGAATATATTCGGAATGGGAGGCTGTCATTGTCAAAGAAATTTATTAATTTGAATGGCCTTAGCTTCGTTTGTGGAGTATGGGAATGTGTAGAAATGCACAAAGTGCAAAAGCAAGATAACCTTTTGTTTTTCCTTTGCAACGAAAAGTACAATGTCTCCACTCAACAGTACTTCTAATGCTTATAATCAATAAATGAACATAAAAGATTATAACCCAGTGCGTGTTGTTTCCGCCTCGTTTGTCCATTCAACAATTTGAACGCAGGCTGCCTTTACACACGACCTGAAGCAGGCTGTGTAATTTTAGGCTGCCTTCCCATCAATATCACAGTTTATAATCACTGGCCTTTAACAAGAAAGAAACACAAGTTAAATGCCGTGAAAGTGGTCCTATCACTTGCATTACGCTATGGCAAGACAAGCCATGTTAATCATTTGACACTATGCCTGAGAAGAGTACCTGTGATTTAACTCTCAAGCCTCTCGGATGAATGCCCCATCCACAGCTGTTTTCTGTTCACAATGTTAGGGCTTTTGATATTACCCTTCCTCCCCCCAAATCCCTTTTAGACACAGCATTATGCATACAGCAATTAGCTCATTTGAATATCTAATTGCATATATTTGCCCCAATCCAATCAAGGTGACGAATTCCTCAATAACTTCCTTCCCTAAGATACTCATTATACGCCTTAACGAACTCAGATAACGAGATTGGCACATTTTCCATTTTCTAAAACTGTATTCTGTGTCTTCCGTTAATGTTCAACTTGACACTTTCCATTTTTTTACCAGCTTGTTTTACAAAAAGAGATGGAAACATTAAATTTTGGGTGACTACTGAAAAATTTCAAGAGTCCGATATCATAATTATAAGCCGACTTATAGTTTCAACTTAGTGAAAGTTGTTGCCGCAATTGCACGTTGGAGAAATCAGAGTTGCCCTTACCATTTGATCAGTTTAAATTAATATTTTTAGGTATAATACCTGGAAATATTCCTAGAGACGATTAGTTAAAATTTATGGTATCAATGTTGACTACATGGATCATCAACATTTGTCGTTGTTTGACCTTGGATGACCGCCTTCACCTTGAATGACATTCACAGACATTTTTGGTTCAGAAATGTCAACCACATCCACAACAGGGATGAAGAGGGCCCCTTGAAGAGAAAAGCCTGAACGCCTGAAAAGTACATGATTTAGGCTAAAAGTCCCGAAAATGGCTGAAGATAGATACAAATTGCCGTAAATTTTGAGTAACTGAATCCTGACTTCATAAGCCTGAAACTACTACTTTCGCTGCACAAGTGTCAGCAACAACCATGCAACCATTCGCTATGATTTGAATTATTATTGACATTGGATACCACAGATGACTTGAAATGACTGAAAAAATGTGGTAATACTGCACCACCAGGTTTCATGACCATACATCCATGTGAGTTAGGTGATTTTTACTGGAAATGACCCAAAGACCTTGACATGACCTTTAAAATTTTGGAACGAATGTTACCACTCCTCCAGTTTCCTCAATCCACATTCTTAAAGGTCAACGAAATATTTCACAAAACATTGTCCCTAAAAATGTGAAAATTTCTGACTGATTTTTGCACTTGTGTAAAGCTTTCATGAAAAATATCCATCTGCAAGGATTAAGCTGGAAATGTTTTCTTTGGGGTACAAAATACTTCAATTTCTCATTTTCGGATGAGAGCAAATACGAAATTCACCATGTTTTAGATTGAAAATATCCAGCAAATCCAAATCGCCTTTTGTTTCTCCTCTTTTTAATATCAAGGTAGAATCTATTGGATCGTGTCGAGCTATATGAAATGATTATTATGACACCATATGTTGGTGCCTCAAAATCTCACATTGCACCTATTAAGTGAGGTACCTTGAATAACCCACATAACCTTAAATTTTTGGCAATGCATGCTACTCTACACCCATCAGTTTTTCATGACCGTACCCCCATTTTGTTTCTTTGACCTTGACGACCCAACTGACTTGAAGTACCTTCAATTTTTTCTGTCGCCCCACCCCAATTACTTGGTTTATAGCAATTTCATCCCATTTGACCTTGAATTACCTGCATGACCTTGAAATGACCTGCATTTTTCAGCACTGAATTTGCCACACCCACCAATTTCATCTCCTCCATAATAAGCCATTTCACAATTCAGATTCCAGATGCATTGTGGGTAATATCCAACGATCTTTTATTGTAGATAACAAAAACAATGCTGACTGTACACTTTTCAATGTTTGAACTTTTGATGTTTTCACAAAATTACTTACCTCCGGGTTTTTAAAACAGGTTTATCTTTTTCATGTTGTTATGTCAGATTCAACTGTATTTAATAACTTTCATGAAGGAATTGAGACCAATGTCAATCATCCTAACAACCGTGCAAATGAATATTAACCATAGCAACCTAATAAGGGAATCGGAATTCTATCTAGTCCTGACTGTCCCGTTCGACACTTACTGCACACGTAAGTGAATGAAGATTCTTATCTTGAACCTTGCCGTTTGCTTCCTTCCTTTTCTGTTTATTCTTCAGTTGGAAAAGGCACTTTGCAATCTAGAGACTTATTCTTCTGTGAACTTTTCCCGGTAATTCAAATCTGGTTCACACTTTTCGGGATAATCACGGATAGTGTCTTAACAGAAAATCGGTTCAATCGTTTTTGAAAATGGAATACAAAACACAAGTTGACTTTTGTGAACATGGTCATTGGTCTCTACTCTTATGCCAGGACTACATACGAGTTGGGTACAAAAAACACATTTCCCATTACAACCTCTTCCAAGTTCAGTGAAAAATCAAATAGGTCGTAGAAATTATGTTTCTTATTTTGAGATACGAAAAATAGTGTGGAAACGACAATTGCCTCTCGTATTGATGGCTTATACTAGTCACACGTGGTGGTCTGGTTATTACAATCTGGGGGCCTTATTTGCCACATCAAAGAAATACATAATTAAAAAAAGAAATTGGTGCATTTTACATGTTTTTACTTTTTGGTTTTTTTATATTTGTTATTTTTTAGAGAATGTTTTTCAACACAAATTTGTTTTCTACATGTTATAACATGTTTGTTGAGGAAAAAAACAGGGGGGCCCACATACTTTTGTTCTGAAGACTAAGTATTGTTCACTAAATAATAACTCATACAACTAAGAGTCCTACAGAGTATGAAAATACTTGAATATATAAATAACCACTGCTTAGTTGAAAGTATAAAGTTGAAACCAAGATGTCAAGTCGCCAGTGTCAAGTGATACTGAAAGTGTACTCTGGGATGAAGATACCAGTCCCAGGTTTACTATACCCTATATAGCCATGTCCCAAATCAAGGACAACCCCAACTGTGAAATGATAGTTTAATTGATAACTACCATTTAGCAGAGAAAACCACAATTTCTGCTTCGGATTACCACTACAATTATTGAACAAGAGGCGGTCTTGGCTGATTCTCTCTCTAGAGCATGTAACTATTTTGAATTAGCAGATGTTCAAGATCAATCAGTTTGTCCTTGGGTATGATATGATCCTCTTCCAACCAGAATAGCAATTTTTTCGCCTTTATTTTCATCACATGACTGTGGGGAAATTGAATTTGCTGTAACTGGCTAAAGCTGAGTTCCTACAGGAGAACATTAATACATATTATTTAAATTAATATTGTGGTTATTAAAGGTCCATGGCCCGATCCCTATAGCCCGTCCCAGAATCCACACAAGTTTACCGGAAGTGGTCAACATGTGGTATCAGAAGACAGCTACTATTTTTCCTCTCAATTTACCCTGTGAAATCTTAGGGCCAAAGGATGTTTGGTTTTGGAAGTAATGAGCGAAAATGTACCCCAATATGGTCGTACCAATATAAATTTTACAACAGTACTCTATGGGCTTACGAAATCACTTTTTCCTACTCTCACATGAAACCGCATTGAAATATCGGCGCTAACTGTTTAAAACGGCTGGGTGTTGGGTAAGGCCAATCTATCCAGATGAAAACCCATATCCTTAATTCGGGCCATCCCCCTTTAAGAAGGCACTTGAAAGTTTCAAATATAATATGTTTAAAAATATTTGTTCCAAGATTCACTCTTCCAGAGGTAGAGTGAGTGTGACCATGGCCGTTAGTAATGTCAATCCTAAAGTGGCGACAACTTGGTACAAAAACTTCAATCTAATTATTGGAAATGGTTTAACTTGAAAGAACAGATAGCCAGATGATCACAAAGGCCCTTTACTGAGCATAAGAGTTGCACACTGCACAATCCTTTGCCTCAATGCACAGCCTAGTCCCCTTTATTATGCATAACAGATAAAACAAAAATACAACGGCGACACCACTTTTGAGAAAACTAATTTTTGTGGTATTTGTACCACTGACTTCATTCTGTGTAAATTTTATGAAATTTCATTGCGAGCAAATGTGATTTTTTCTTTAAAATTATTTACCACGTCTTCTTCCTAGGAGAATCAGCCCTATAGAGGCGAGAACATACAAATCATGCCCTTTTAGGCCTATATGGCCAGAGTCCCGCATGGATTTTTCTGATGTTTTTGCAGAGGTACATGTATAGTTCTTGCATGTCCTACAACCCATATCAGTGGTCAAATTTGTGTCGCCAATGCTTAGAAATTGCTCTAAATAAAAGAGACCTTTGCATGTGGGTTAAACAGCTGTGAATGGCATGCCTTCTCGCATCCACCATTGGAAATGCACACAAGGCCGATGACTCTCATTCAAACATTTCTGTAAAAAAACAGCTCCAAATGGCCAAATTACACCCCAATTTCGGGAGATCGCTCCATACGTCCCTGGCGGCATGAATGCTTCCCTACCCCTCCAAATTTGTGTCACATACCACAAGAAATTAGCCCCTGATGTCCAAACCCCAAATTGGGACTAACATTCCTCATGTGTCATGACGATAACCCTGGCCGATGCAGCGCAAAGGGTTTAAAATGGGGTTCTTAACTTAAACCATTCCTTGAGTTATGAACATTTTTTTTGATTTTTGTTCATGATTTTTTTCTCACCCTTGGAACAATCTTGGCAATATATCTTACGACACCCCCGTGATGTCATGACCCCCTATGTTTCTAGAAATAGTATTTTGGTATGGCTGGTTGGTTAGATCCGCACATCTATTATACGTACGTTGTGGAGTCGTTGCAATTTAGTGTACGTGTATGTGTAGACCTATGCACGTGCGGTTGTTAAAGTATTAACTTTTAAAGCCGCTTGCGGGGAAAAGTTTGTTGCTTGCAAGTGTAAATCTCCTTTGGTTTTAATCACGGAAATAGATTTTAAATGTCTCTCAATGTAGGATTTTCCTGAAATGGTAAAAGAGAGAACCGGCCACGAAAATCAAAGAAAAGGACCCAACGAAATATAAGTGGGTTTGCAGTTTATTCCGTAAATGAAAGAAAACAAGAATTGTCAATGTTTGACATTATTTTGTTAGATGATAGTCGAACTTAATATCCCCGTTTCCACTCTTCTTTCATTTTAACCTTTCTTTCCCCCCAAAAACCACTAAACCCTCTTTTGTCTAAAAGATTACCCCCAAAAGAAATCCCCCCCTTTGTCCTACCGACGGGAGCTAACACTTTAGTTTGATGATATCTCAATGTATATATTACTCTTCTTTAGCCCCGTCTAGTTGTTTTTTTAGTATTGAAACATAGAACGGGGGCTCTAAGAAGAGTATATATAGACAGTTGATAGCATCAAACTAAAGTGTTATCTCCCGTCCGTAGGACAAAAGGGGATTTCTTTTGGTGGTAATCGTTTTAGCAAAAGAGGGGTTTAGTAGTTTTTTGGGGGGAAAGAAGGTTTAAAACAAGAAAGAATGAGTGAACGTGGCCCTATAAGGTCTGACACATAATCTAACAAATGTCAAACATTGACAATTCTTGTTTCTTTCATTTACGAATAACTGCAAACCCACTATATATTATAAAGAGATTTATACTTGAAAGCATCAACTTGAATTTCATTTATGTTTTGGTCAGAATTATGCCCCCCCGTTCACCTCCTTCTTTCATTTTTAAACCCTTCTTTCCCCCCAAAACTACTAAACCCTCTTTTGCTAAAAAGATTACCCCCAAAAGACATCCCCTTTTGTCCTACTGACGGGAGCTAACCCCTTTTAGTTTTGATGATTCCACTGTATATATATTCTATACTCTTCTGTATAGCCCCCGTCTATGGGAGGGTGTTTTTTAGTATTGAAAACATAGAACGGGGGCTAAAAGAAGATTATATATTACAGTTGGATAGCATCAACCTAAAGGTGGCTCCCTTCCGTAGTGAAAAAGGGATTTCTTTGGGGGGTAATCTTTTTAGAAAAAGAGGGGTTTTTAGTAGTTTTGGGGAAAGAATGTTCACCCCTGAAAGAGGAGTGAACGGGGGCTATAAGTTCTAACCAAAACATAAATGAAATTCAGTGATGCTTTCAAGTAAAATCTTTCTAATATAGTGGTTTGCAGTTTATTCCTTAATGAAAGAAACAGAAGTGTCATGTTTGCAATTTGTTATATTCTAATAGTCAGAACTTATAGCCCCCGTTCACTATCCTGTTCCGTTTAATAAACCCTTCTTTCCCCACCCCAATAATACTAAACCTCCCGTCTTTTGCTAAAGATACCCCCCCAAAAGAAATCCCCTTTTGTCCTTCGGACGGAGCAACACCTTTAGTTTTGAATGCTATCCAACTGTATAATATACTCTTCTTATAGCCCCCGTGTCTATTGTTTTCAAACTAAAAAAACAATAGAACGGGGGCTATAAAATGAGTAATATCTATACAGTTGGATATCATCAAATAAAGTGTTAGCTCCCGTCCGATGACAAAAGGGGATTTCTTTTGGGGTAATCTTTTTAGCAAAAGAGGGTTTAGTAGTTTTGGGGGAAGAATGTTAAACATAAAGAAGAGTGAACGGGCTATAAGTTCTGACCCAAAACATAAATGACATTCAAGTTGATGGCTTTAAGTAAAATCCTCTTGGGTTAATCAATCGAATCAAGTGTGGAAATGAGTCTGAAATGTTCCCAAAAAGAGAGACGCCCGAAAAACAAAGAAAAGGGACCAAGAAATATAAGTGGTTTGCAGTTTATTTCGTCCATGAAAGAAACAAAATTGTCAGTTTGACATTGTGTTAGATGATAGTCATAACTTTATAGTTGTGTAGCGTGCCGTTCAAGCAGGCCAGTGTAATCGGTTTGCTCTGTATTCGTTTGCAAGAAGAGATGGTTTGTTTTTTCACCAACCTATGGGGGGTCCATGCCATCACGGGAGCTGTAGTAAAAGAATGCCCATTGTTCATCATTCCTTCAACCATGTTTATATTCGGAGCTTTTTGAAGCACATTGTTTCTAGCCCGTACGCATGGGGTGCGGGGTGCGGTCACACACCCCCAATTCACAAAAGGCAAAAGGTCCACTTTTTGGCTTAATTTTTTTATCAAAAGGTCAAAAATTTTTTGACAAAAAGCCCACTTTTTTGTTGATAAAAGGTTCAAAAGCCCCACCCAAAAAGGACCCCTTTTAGGGGGGTTTTGATGTCCCTGTTACCAAAAAGGTTCCACTTTTTCGAAAAAAGGTCCACTTTTTCGAAGTCCCGCACCTCCAAAAATTAAATCCTGCGTACGGCCCTGTTTTTGCTATAACTTCCTTACCCCTCACAACTTTGATTGAAAATCTTGAACCTCTGCTTAAAATCATTATTCATTATAACAACAGCTATGGAGTTCAGTGTGTGATAATGACTTACCGATCGAATTGCTCCATCTCCTAGCGTTTGGGACTACATCCCCCAGAGTCCATTCGTGGTGTAACTTGGTGTGGCTGAGCTTTGGCCCACTTCTTTTAACCTTTCAAATACACCAGAGTTGCATTCTATGATCACATGCTCATCAATTGTGTGTTCTTCATCTTACCAGCTGCAATTCCAAGACCAAAGCCAATTCAAGGTACACGTACACCTGTAGAATTACAACATAATGCTGTGCTAGTCAATACCGTCACAAAAAAGATCTCATAATTACCCATCCATCCATCTTTTTCAGTTCTTCACCTTCAACAAGATGCTAGATCTTGTTGGGGTGAGAAAACAAC
>JAMKCH010083722.1:0-16725 GCA_023653785.1 Ophioderma brevispina
AAAGTCTACTAAAATCAAGGAAGTGGAACATATATTTTTAACTGGGTAAGGTTATACAGGGGTCCAAATTATGAAAAGTAATCAACACGCCGTCGAAAAGTATGCCACGGGTTCGTTACTTTCCAGGATTTAAAAAAAGGTAAGTGTTGCCATATCTGCAGTTGTAGTTATGAGTCAAAATTTGGTTCAAGGTCACAATGGGGGTAAATTTTTCAGATACATCCTTCGTTATAAAAATGGTGGTCAAATTGTTCGTCCAATGGCACAGAAACCGAAAATATACTGGTTTTGCACCATCTATGAGATTCGTTGCATAATTGGATTGCAAAATGTGACTGGGGGTTAAACAGGGTCTATGGGACATCACTAGTCATAGCTCTGTAATTCTTATATAGAAAGTTCAAACAAAGAATTATTTACATTTACGTATCTAGTGAGACAAATTTACATCTTACAACCAGTCCGATCAAAAATCGGACCATTCTATGAATTTTTAACCCCCATGATTACCTGAACTGTTATGAGCCTATTGTACTAAACTATAACGCATAGATAGGGCAAACAAAAAAATACCCTTTTTTTAAACCTTAGGAGTCACCCAATTAAATTTTGTACATCATTTAAAATCCCTTCGAACAATTCTAATTTTTTCCCCCTGACAACGTTGCCCCCTTATTTCTACATGTTTCACTAGGTTGATTTTGGGAGACTTTAATATATTACTTTTTGGAACTATTTCGAGTATATAAACACCAAAATTGTTTCTGTTGGAATTTGGTGTGGGGGGGGGGTTTTTCATCAGACAATTAGTGGACTTAAATGCCCCGGGTATGTGTTCCACACAATTAAATAATTTCTCTGATTTGTAAGCGAGCATAAGTGTTAACAAAATCCCTAAATAAGGGGTGTGCAATGAAATCGTCTCTTGAAATGCTTGATCATCAGCGTTACAGATAAGAAAGCTTTCTTAATATAAAACTCTAAGCTTGAAATCAACCCTGGCCCATGAGTGCTTTTTGGTCCCAGATCCAACCATCCCCTTGTCATTGGATTTATATCTAGAAACACTGTAACATTTTAGCAAGGATTTTAGGAGATGATTTCCGGATTTTCTGGGGCACTCTTGGCAGCTGTCGCTTGTCCCCGAAATCGATGAATTATCTTTTGTTTTGGTAAACATTACTTACTAAAATAAGGTTCGAGATTTTGGACCATTCTTAGTGAAGAACAGCATTAGGGGTTTTCCTCTGGATCTATTTCACCGGGGTCTTGATTGATCTGGTCCTTCATTTTTAAGTGATGTTTCTGTAAGTTTAGCTGGAGCAGTGGTGGCAATGATTAGGCAAGTAAACAACGGTAGTGGACGGTGGCGGAGGAACCAGCTTTTTTTTTTGTTTGGTGGGAAAAAAAAAACAAATACACACAACACACACCTCTCACAACTGTTTCTACGACATTTCTGAAGTTATGCTCCATCTTCTGTTACTGTTGGCTATTGAATAAAGCTGAAGTAATATCAGTAATTGATCCTTATTTATTAAAGTTTCCGCTTTCAAGTTAAAATACCAGTTGTAATTTACAAAAAAAAAAAACAAACCCACAAAAGATAAAGGAATTTTTTAGGGGGGGTGGCAATTATTAAGTAAAGTGCAACAAACAACCGCATCATGCTCAAACTAACTCAACTCAATGAAACTTCATTCAGAAGGTGGTCCAGGAATCACGTATCAATTGTATTATCTACTCATGAGTTTTTAACTCTGTGAAGTAGGGGGGCATTTTTGCCTCGATGCTAACCATCGAGGCATATTAGAGCGGCGAAACAAAGCCTTCTTTAGAGTCTAAGAATAAGTACAATACTTGTAAATATTATTAAATTCTTATTTTATGAATTTCTGTACAGTTATGTTGTTTCTATATTTTATACGATGTTAGTAAATTTCGGAGATTTTTAAAATTAACTACCTTATTTTTTCTTAAAGTTAGTGGGGTTGTGTTTTTACTTTATTATGCTTTAGTACCCTTCAAACTGTGCAGATAGGAGGCTACTCCGCGATCGTTGCTATGCTACGGGACATTAACTACTCGGTGCCCCGCTAGCCCCCCACCCCCCCCGTATGCATGAGGGCCGCTGAACCAGAGGCATGGCAGATCGCAAACGGTAAATCGCGTACTATAGCTAACACGCGCTCACTGAACCAGATGTAATGCGTCGTTCGCACTGCGCTGAATACGCACACACTACCTGGATACGAACGATCGCAATGACATTCCTTTTGCCCCTTACTCGGGGCGCCTGACCGACGCTAACCATGCTAACGTACCTGCTCCTAGGCCTACCTTTGTTTGTTTTTTTTTTTGCCGTGGACCATCGTATCTCAGTTGTTGAAATTGAAATGCCCTTTTTCAATACAGAATAAGGGGTTTCTATTCCACAATTGCTTACCGATTCCCTTGGTTTAATTAAAAACAGTGTAATGACATATATAGACGAAAACAAACTAAAGACAGAAGAAAATGCAATATTTGCAGTGGTGATAGATCATGGTACCACATCTCAAATGTTGTTGACCTGAGGGGCTACAACCAGATATGTGGTACCATATCTAGTTATCACCACTGCAAATATTGCATTTTCTCGTCTTAAGTTTCATCTATATATGTCCTTACACTGTTGTTTCTGACAAAGGAAAACGAATAGCGACATAAGGGTAGTTTAGTGGGGTGGCAAGTAGAAGTGAATAGGTAGCGTAAGGGATTTTGGTTGGGTGCAGAGAAGAAGGGGGGGATTCATATGAATAGTGGGGGATGGCAGAAAGTGGAGATTCGGGGGGTAATGGTGAAAGCAGGCGAAAAAAGTGGTATGAAAGGGGGGAGGTGAAAGGGAAGTCAGTGTGGAGAGGAAGAGGTTGATACAAAATTATGAGGGAAAAGTAGTTTAGAGGCGATTAGCTGGGGGGGTACGGAAGTGGGAGGAGAGGGAGGGCTCAGGGAGTTGTAATAGTGGGTATAGATCGGTGGGGGGAAGAATGGTTCAGGGGGGGAGAGGCGGAATGACAAGCGGATTGAAGATGGAGGTCGAATAACGGAGAGGTAATGATGGTGGGAGTTGAGTAAGGGGAATGGGTCGCGGAGGAGAGGGTGGTGAGAGTGGGGTAATTATCTGGTGCTGGGAATGGAGACAGTGGAATAGGGAGAGGTGATAGCGTGGTTGGGTAAAGGGGGTGATAAGTGGGATAGAAATATGAAGCGGAGGGGATGAAAGGTGCAAGATATGGTGCAGCTATAAACAAGGGCAATCGATGTGTCAGCAATTTGTGGAACTAGAAACCCTTATTCTTTATTTGAAATTGGCCTTTCAATTCAACAACGGTGGTGGGACAGGGGGGGGAGGGGAAGGGGGGTGGGGGAGGGCGAGGGGTGGGGAGGGGGGGGAAGGGAAAGTATGAAAGGGCGGGGGGGGGGGGATTTTTTTTAAAAGGAGGAAGTGGGGGGAGGGGGGGGGGGGAGGAAGGATGGGAGGGGGGGGAAAGGGGGGGTAGAAGGTGGGAGGGGGGAGAAAACGGGGAAAATTGAATTTTAAAAAAAAAAAAACACAACACCTTAGGCTAGAGCAGTACTTTATCATGGTTATCTTCGATCAGGGCCCCGAGTCATGTTGCAAAATAAAATGTCATTTCGATTTTCGTATCAAGTTAGTTTTGCGTATTCCAGCGCAGTGCGACGACGCATTACCTCTGTCATTGAGCGCGTGTTAGCTATAGTACACGAATTACCTTGCGCTCTGCCATGCCTCTGGTTCAGCGGCCTCAAGCATACGGGTAGCGATGCTCACCGAGTAATTCCCGTATCATGCAACGATCGCGGCCGTCTCTCTATCTGCACAGTTGAAGTACTAAAGGCATAAAGGTTAACACAACCCCACCCTAACTTTAAGAAAAAATAATGTAGCTTAAATTTTTAAAAATCTCCGAATTTTCCTACCTCTGTATAAATCATAGACAAACATAACTTTACCGAAATTCACTAAATAAGAATTTATAATATTTTCACAGTATTTTACTTCTTCTTAGGCTCTAAAGAAGACTTTGTTTCGCTCGCCTCTAAATCCTCGATGGTTCGCCATCTAGGCCAAAAATGCCCCTCTATTCACAGAGTCAAACTCATGAGTAAGATTAATACCATTGGATTACCGTGATTCCTGACCACTTCTGAATGAAATTTTCATTGAGTTGAGTCATGAGCATGATTATGTTGTGTGTTTGCCTTTTAACTTTTAAATTGCCACCACCCTAAAAATTCCTTTATTTTTGTGGGTGTAATCAAACGTAATTTTCACTTGAAGCGGAAATTTAATAATATAAAGATCAATTAATACTTACTTCACTTTATACAATAGCCCACAGTACAGAAGATGAGCATAACTTCAGAATATTCTGAGAAAAGTTGTGAGACGGTGGGGGTGTTGTGTGTAGCACTGTGTCCACCTCCGCACCGTCCCACTACGTTGTTTACTTGTCAATCATGCCACCACGCTCCCAGCAAACTTTACAGAACAGCACTTCCCAATGAGACCAGAACCTAACAAGCCGGTTACATAGATCCGAGGAAAACCCAGCTGTCTTCCAGGAATGTGTCCAAATCTCGAACCTATTTTATTAGTACCTGTTCCCACCAACAAAGATAATTCATCGCTTTCGGACAGCGCCGCTCCAAGATTTCCCCAGAAAACCGGAAATCATCTCCTAAATTCTTGCTAAAATTGTTACAGTGTTTTCTAGATATAAATTCATGACCAGGGGTGGTTGGATCTGGACCAAAAATCACTCATGGCGGCCAGGTTTTGATTTCAAGCTAGAAGTTATCTATACAGAAAGCTTCTTTAGATGTAACTCTATGATTTCAAGCATTTCAAGAGACGATTTCCATTGCACACCTGTATTTTAGGAATTTTTAACTACTTTTATGCTCGCTTAAAATCAGAGCAAATTATTTTAATTTGTAAATTTATTAATATTAGTTATGTAATAATGGTATGATTTGACCCCACACAAATTCCAACATAAACATTTTGGTGTTAATATACTCTGAAATAGTCCCAAAAATAATATATTTAAAGTTACCAAATCAAACCCCAGTGGAACATGTAAAATAAGGGGGCAACGTTTGTACAGGGGGAAAAATTAGATTTTTCGAATTGGTATTTAAATGCTGTACAATCTTAATTGCGCGACTCCTAAGGTTTAAAAAAAGGTATAGTTTGCCCTACTACGCGTTATAGTTTTAAGTACAATAGGCTCATAAAAACAGTTCAGGTCATCCTGGGGTAAATTCATAGAATGGTCCGTTTTTGATCGTACTGGTTGTAAGCTGTTAAATTTGTCCCACTAGATAAGTAAATGAAATAGATTCTTTGTTGAACTTTCTATATAAGAATTACAGAGCTTGACTAGTATGCCCATAGAAACCCTGTACCCCCCAGTCACTTTGCGTTCCAATTATGCAACGAATTTTATAGATGGTGCAACCAGTAGATTTTGCGGTTCCTGTGCCATTGGACGAACCATTTGACACCATTTTTTATACGAACATGAAAGGGGAACGGGATGTATACTGAAAATTTCCCCCATTGTGACCTTGAACCATTTTGCTCATAACTCAACCTGCAGATATGGGCAAACTATACCTTTTTATTAATCCGGAAATGTAACGAACCCGTTGGCATACTTTTTCGCGCGTTTTGATACTTTTCATATTTTGACCCTGTAAAACCTTACCCGTTAAAAATAGATGTTCCACTCCTTTGATTTTTAGTAACTTTTTGATATGTTGTTTTTTTTAGATTGTATTCTTAATACAATTCTGTTGGAATGGATTCCTGTGGCAATTAGTGTTGGGTTAAGGCCTAGGCAGCATTCATTCTATGTTGACTGGCTACAGAGCCAGGATTGTAATTTGAAACGAGGCTGAGACTGGCTTTGTGCCATAAACACACACACGTGCGTACGCACACACATACACACACCCACATACCCGCACACACACAGCACACACATATATATATAATATAGAGAGAGATAGTGATAGAAGGAGAGAGAGAGAGTCAATGTGCGCTATGCCATAATGCTTATAATGTAATCCATACAAAAAAAAAAATAAACACACGACGCGACGTTGCAAAACTACACGTATATATATATACATAATATTATAATATATTATATACATAAATATATAAGATATATATACATTTTGGAGCCCCAGATATATTGTGTCATATCATGTGCAGTGATTCCATATAGATAAGACCCCCAATAGATTCTTACTTGTCTTTTGGTTACAGAAATTCCTTAAAATGAAAAAAAGCCTCAAAAGGCATTTTTTCTTTTGCTTAATTTCAATATACAACACAAGGCTGAATTTTGTATTTGCTTCTAATGAAATTAGAATTACCAATTTTTGTACCAAAGAAATTTTTTTCAGCTTATCCTTTCACGTGGCTTTTTTTGATGAATGCTTGCATTATGCAAAATCAGGCTTTCAACATTTTAGGGACACCTGTTTATGTGAAATCTCTCGTTGCACCTTAAATACGGAGCCTTGGTATTCAAACGCTGCACAAAAGCTTGTATAAAGCAGTGCAAACATACACGCAAAACAACTGTGTGAACGCATTGACGTCACTGCCTCGAGGAAGGTAAAATGTTGTATTCAGTATCAATTACTTTGGTTTTCACCCGCTACAAGTCTACTACAGATGAAGTTGAAGATGTACATACATCAAAGCAGGTGCCTGGCAAAGATACATGCCTGCCATGCATAATTAAAAACTTGGCCGCCACCGTTGTGCGGCATATTGCGCTGGTTGTATAGCGCCATCTGCAATTCTAACCATTGAAAGCCTGATTGAAATCACTCGGGCCTATTACCCTTGTTGTCACCAGTTGCCGAAATTGCGTGACGGTCCCCATTTCAGTGATCACGCATTTTCGGCGTCACACCTCCCACGGGGATCTATATATTAGTTAACTTATCAATTTTGGTATTTAATAGAATGGACTTCATCAGCTCAAACTCCTTCTGTAAAGTTTCGCGCCGAATATTTCAATCCTTTTGGATTTAGAGCTAAAACTATATTTTGTAAGGCCCATAGACTACTGTCTAAAATGAATAAAATGAAAATGACAATGGAGCCATTTTCGCCATAACTTCCAACCAAACATCCTTTAGCCCTTGGATTTCACAAGGCGTGTAAATGAGAAAAATAGTACTTTCTTTAGATACCAACAGTTTAGCAACTGCAGTACATTTGGGGTCCTTGGGCACGAGGCTATTAGCGATCGGACCAGGGACCTTTAAAGGTCCATGATCGATCCAGTATAGGTCCACATTGGAAAGCATCATTGAACAGTGGGGTATGGCCTCACTGATAATCCCAAAATGTTCTGTGCCAGTACAATACCTAATGATCTATTGTAACCCCCAAATCTAGCCTATTTTGACCATAGCTTGATTAGAGGTTCTTATTAAGACAAAACTTATCTAGGGTGTTACATTTTGGGGAAAGTGCGCTAAAAACTTGTTTGGGGGGTAAAATGTTTAGGGGAAAGTGCTCCTAGAACTTGTTTTAGAGGGTAATTTTTTTATTTTTGCCCACAAAGAAAAACTCGTTAGGGGTGCTTCGAAAAATTGATCCGCATGTGTACACTGTCATACTTGAGTAACCTCCTCGCTTACTCATGTCAATATAGATGGTTACAACCTAAGTGCGGTTCCAAGTCACCTGTTAGACATGCTCACATAATCATTGCAACACAACGCAACACCACCCAACAGCCTACAACAAAACACCGACAGTGCACAATTGTACAAACAACTTCATATTTTAATTGTAAATGCGCACAAAAACATATCAGCGCCCTATCATGGTACATGCACATAAATGACTGGTTTATCCAGTTTATATTTGAATACAGTCCTGCTTGCGCCACACAACTAACAGCAACACGTGGCATTCAGCTTGACAGACTTTATATTCGTCTCATTGCTATCTCTTTGTTGGAAGGGGATGTTACAATCAAGGCAGGTATCCATAATGCGATATTAATTTAAATAATCCTCACAAAAAATGTTAACACCATTTCCTATTATGTATTACTTTTGTTTGTCACTGTCCAATATTTGTTTGCGTACAGGTCTGTTTGATGTGTTGGGCAGTAATTCTGAGGTACAATACGAAGGCTTACTGTCTTCTTCTGATGTTTACGCGGATTGTTATTATACCGCGTACCAACGGTAGATTTGGGACACGATCATTCAACGTCATGGGTTCTAGGCTCTGGAACAAGCCTTACGTATAAATGGGGCATTTCAGATCCACAACTCGCCCCCCCGACTTACCTCAGAAGTTTTTTTCTTATATCATATGATCCGTTAGCCTTATAAAGGCTAACGGAACAGGAAGTCCATGTGTACCAAATTAGAGCATGAGCAGATATCATATGGGCCTTATTTAAGGCGTTCGTTCACTCCCCCCCCCCCTACAGAAATGTTTCAAACCTTTGGTAGTTAGTATCGACCCTCTACATCAATGCAATAGTCATCAATTCTACTGGAAACAGAGTGAAAAAACGAGTGAATCCCTTAATTCACTCGAAAAAGAGTGTAACACTCAAAAATGAGTTGTATGTGTTTTGTTTAATCCACTCCCAAGAGAGAATTCCTCACACTGTGATCTATATTTTGGCAAAACCTTGGCAAATCTTCAATGCCCTAGGGCGTTTTTATCATCACATCAATTATCGTCTGAGCGTACTGGCGTGTCCGGTAGTACGTATATCCGGTTTCTAAAATTGACAACGTAGATTGAAACCATCAGCGTTTGACAATTCTCAGACTGAAATAATACCGAAAGGCATTGTGGAAATGGATGTGGCCCGTAGCGACTGCGTTTTCCTTTTCCGGTTTTGCGAGCACCGAAGTACCCGACAAACGTTCAATGTTCTCGCTAGGTTCTTATAGGTTCAGACCCAATTACGATACATAGGCTTATTGAAAACAAAACATAGTAACCGGACCCTCTGATGCAAAATCTCAGAAACCCCTTCGTATTCGGAGATATGTGAGATTTAGTTTTCATTTGCATGCATTCGCTATGACGGATTGATAACGTTAATCTCTCGCGCAGTACTAATTTTAGATAACATCTTTTGCAGTCTGTGCAACAGACTACTTACTTTCCGGACTCGCCGTAAGGCTGAGGGTGGGAAAACCCTGTCAGATAGCGGTTGATTTGGATGTTTTTGTACATTGCGGACACTGGAGATTGCCAAATACTTTGGCCTATCGTAACGATTTACACACCAAACATTATTCCTAACTAATTGTCTAGTTAGCTGACCATTTATAATATAGGTTTATGTTTGGAACAGACGAAAAACGTGAAAAATACGATAAATACAAGCAATTTTCTTAACTTGCAGCTGGCCTCATTCTCGATTCTTCTATCAAGTCATGCCACACTCCAGCTTACAAAACTAGTGACTAATTGGTCCTTTTTTTGTCAGGAACCTATTTCTAACATCATATCGACCACCTGATCGTGATTTCGCGATATCCAGTACCGCGAACCGTTTTCAATTCCTTTGTTTCAAGCTATCGCAGAGCCCTTAACACTCGCTTTGCTGTGCTATGAGTCAAAATGTAGTGCTGTCCACTCTAAGATAGCCGGCCAATTAGCGGTGCGGAACGGATAGGTGGCGCGTGTGCCAGCATACAGACTCAGTCTATGGGAGCGTACATGTGTGCAAGAACATATCAAGACCACCCTCTCTCTCGTGGCTCGTTGTATTCCAAGTATTTATTCAAAGTCCACCTGACCCTGACCCATTTGGAACATAGCTCTAAAACACACAAGTTTAAACTTTGCTCTATGAAGAAAAATCCTGTTGTACAGGATGAGAGAGTCTCTGGTATTACAAGCTGACCAAATGGAACCGGGTGATCATGAAGAATCCAGTTTCTTCAGGATGTCAAGTACTCGCCTGGTGATCAGGAAGACTCCTTTCCGACGCTATAATAGCGGCGTGTGATTAGTTTGAAAGTGACGTCAACCAACTTCTAATTTCTAAACTAACGCCTCTACAACATACGCAAATGCAATAAAATAAAACACAATAGAAGAACTTATTTTCAGTTCCGTTACACAGCCCCCTTCCCAGCATTTGGACCCGGGACAAATAAGATATCAATATACCGGAATTGAAAGATAAACATCAACACGATCTGTAAGTTTGATTTGCAACAATTATACCACATTTTCAACCAAGTTTGACAGTACAACTGCTAAAGTCCTGTTTGACTTAATTACCACTTCTCTGTTCCAGCGAAAAACCCCCCCCCAAAAAACCCCCAACCCAAAAAAAAAAAAAAAAAAAAAACACCCCCCCCCACCGCACAAAAACCCCCCCCCCCCCCGTTGTTAACCTGTACCAACACTACGGCAATACTACTTTACTATAGAAATGTCCAAATGTGGCCTCTCAGTCTCCTGCTGTGTCGCTGGTGGCAAGCTCTCTGGAAGTCTTTGCTTTCCTTCAGAAATTTTCCAACTGGTGGAAGCAGTTGAGCACATCCTGTCGTCGTTGAAGTTGATCCACTGTAACATTGCAGTCTCTATTCAGAAGGTGAAGAATTTGTCGCCGACGTCACGGACTCAATAATTCGATTTAGTGAGGAAGTCGTAGTTTCCCGTTAGTCTATTCTGTCAGTTGATGTTTCTGAGCCATGGTCTTGGTGGTCGATGCTGAAGCCCTAAACCGTTACTGCAGGCCGAAACTGAATCCCTGGCCCCTCTACCAAGTGGTCGAAGTTGAAATCCACCGCACTTTTGCTGCTGGTCGAAGCCCCATCACCCTTACAGCCAAAGTGAAACCCCTGCACTCCACGGCAGCTGGAATCTCCACACCCCATCAACTGTTTGAAGTCGTATCTCCCCCCCCCACCTACCGATTGACCTGACGCCTCCCTATCCCCACCTCGATTGAAGTCCCTACAATTGGCTCCTTGTATTTCCATGGTACCAATTCGGGTCCCTCGTACAACTTTAAGCGGCCAGCGTGAATTACTTTGGTTTGTCTTCGGGCTGATCTCTGTATCCTGAATGTTACATTCACAGAGCGGTACCAATCACGTAAGGCCCCCTCAGGCAGTGACAAGTTTCTCGGTCATCCTGGCTTCCTTGCTTAGTGTACACCACACAAACTGCCCAGTTTTGAACTTATGACTCATGAAGGGTACGGTCATAGTTCCGTTTCTGACGCCGCATATTAGCCTTGAGGGCATGTCTTGCTCTTTCATGAATGCCACTAATGCTCCCCTTACTTCTTCCGCGAAATCTGTAGAACATTCTCTTTCGTCTGGCACAGACCCCCAACCACTAGATCTATTGGCAAAGTCACCTCCCGACCCATAGCATCATGTTTGGGATTTTCTCCTGTGGAGCTTGTACACTAGAGCGATGTGCGAATCCACCTATGGCAGGTACTATCCCAATCTACTGGTGCTGAGAGGTTGTATCATCAGGGCAACGGCATAACTATTGTCCTGTTGTCGCCTTTCTACCATCCCGTCGCTCTTAGGATTAATAAGGCGTCGTCCGATTCTTATTGTGTATATCAATAGCCTGCATATTTGGAAACCCTCCTGCCTCAAGTTACGACCCTGATCTTAATGAAGTTCTGCCGGAACCACCGATTACAATTCGTCTAACCAACTGTTTCTGCTACCGTCTGGGCTTGCTGATCCCTGGATTGCGTCGCATCCTCCACTTTGTCCAGTAATCCCCAACCCTAATATATGGCTTACCACGATCAGTTTCATAAGTGTCCACACATCAATCGCAACCCTTCAAATGGCGCCCCAACCCAATACTGCTTTTAATGGTGCACGATGCTTTCGATGAGGATCTCTCTTTCTGACACACTGAACATAGCGGCGAACATAGGCCCGCACATCTCCGCTCCCCCGACCAATAATCCCTCTCCCGCACCTTAGCATGTTTCTCACACCGCGGTTTGGCAGCAGAATTTGGAGGCATGTACTCATCCAAGACCCTTTCCCGAGCCCTCTGGGACCACAGTTAACCATTTCACAGTCTTACCATCATCACTTTCCCAACGCTTTACCAACACACCATCTTTAACTGAAAACATATCCCCATTGGCGCCAATAGGCTTGAGTGAAGCTGGTTGGTCAGAAACCTCCCCCCCCCCTCCCCCATTGAGGCCTTTCTTCTACCTGTTCCTCCACTACAAAATCGAGGAAATTGTCTCGTCGGCCAACTGAGCCTCCCGGATGTTCATTCAGAGAAATGTCAGGGATACAGCCGACCTCACAAACCTTATCCTCCATGAGCTCACAGTCGCCCCCTTCCCACACCGCACCATCAGGCCAACTCATTGGTTCAAACCCTATTGAATTCCGCGAACCCTCGCCACCTCAACTTCAGTCCGCAATATCCCTCACCATCTGACCTGAATAAAATGACACCCTAACACATGTCTTGGTTCTGGCCCCCTCCCATTTCGACTGTTTCTTTCGTAGACCATCATTACCCTTCGTCTCTCATCATCCTCCCATAGGGTCCGTCCAGCATAGGGGAAACCCCAATATCACATCACCTCATTGACATCGCTTGATCCTAAACCATGCAACCAAGGTGGCTTTCTGAATCCAACGCAAACTGATTCTTATACTTCCCTCATCCCCTTGAACCCTAGCTTCGTTTGACGGTGTGTCACTAACTCGGTTTGGCACCCTACATCACTCACATAGGTAACCTAATTCCTCCCTCTGTCGCTGTGCGGACGTGCCTGTGTCAATTCCTGACCCAATTCACTTTCCTTTCCTCCTCTCGAGCACCAATTCCTCCATCGACCAACACGCGACAAGGCCTACGCGACAACCCATCGGCATTCTGGTGCCGTCTGCCAGCCGTATTCCAGATCCAAGTCAAAGTTGGACAGAACTTCCAACCACCAAGCCAACTGAACCTTCGGATCTTAATTTGACAACCATCTGAGGGAACCGTGCTCGGTTCGACTTTCACCTTTCTACCACCCAGTAGTGTCTGGAACTTTTTCAGAACTCAACAATAGCCATCAATTCTCTCCTCGTAACACAAATTGCGCTCTGCTCTCGATAGAGAATTTACTTCCGTATGCAATTACTTCTCTTCCCCGTCCTGTACCTGCGACAATACACCCCCATCGCAAACTTGCCTCGCATCTGTCATCAAGTATGTACGACCTAGTTCAGCATGGGGATAGGCCAAAATCGTGGCACTGATGAGTGCTTGTTTTCAATTTCTGAAAGGCATCATCACAAGCATGGTCCACACAAATTTGGCACTCTTCTCTGTTAGCTTGTGCAGTGGTTGGCAGCTATTCAGCGAAACCCCGTATGAAGCGTCGGTAATACGAGGCAAGCCCAAGAAACTAACGCCACTTGAGTCTGTGTATTGCGTCGCCCGTCCCTTACTGCCTCAATCTTTGCAGGATCAGTATGTATTCCATCCTCATACACAAAATGCCCTAAGTAACTGACCTCCTTCTGAAACAAAGTGCACTTACGCAGTTTCAATTGAGCCCTGCACCTCGTAACCTTCACACTGTACCACCCTATCTACTGACTCGGAAAATCGTTCTTCCATAGCCTATCGCATCATCTAAATAGCTAGGATTGTCCTCCCATCTCAACCATCATAGCATTCTCCCTGTATCCCCTCAAATGTTGAAGGAGCATTGCACAACCCGAACGGGAGCAACGTTCCAGGCGTCCAAACTACTAGTGTTTTGTGAATGCAGACTTGTTACGAGCATCTTCATCCATTTTCTACTACCTGCCATTACCCCCACCCCCGATGCAAGTCCCAATTCGAGAAATATACATGCCGCACCTAAACATCTAGAGAATCATCAATACGTGGCAGCGGACAAGCATCTTTGACGTAATTTTTCATGTCATTCAATTTTCTGTAATCTAGACATAGCCACTTAGACCCATCCTTTTTTTACTCACAAGAACCCCTGGACTTTCCCACGGCTGTCTGAAGTTCAATTAACTCTTTGTCTAGCAACTCTGTTAACTTGTCTCTGGACTTCTTCGGTCTGCTCAGGTGATGAAAAACAGTCCCTCAGTGAAAATGTGTTGCCCTAGTAGTAGTAGTAGTAGTAGTAGTAATAGTAGTTCCCTCCTTTTTTACAGGACACCATCCCAGGATGTAAACACAAAGCTGTATGTATAGTCAAATTGACTTTGGTTACCATAGATCTATGGTATAAGACAGATTGGCAGGTTATAGTTATGCAACTGTTCATAATTTGGTAGTCACATTAGGCAGACATGTTTGGTAGACCAATTAGCAGACATATTTGGCAGTCACAATTAGCAGACATATTTGGCAGTCACAATAGCAGACATATTTGGCAGTCACAATTAGCAGACATTTTTTGGCAGTCACAATTAGCAGACCTATTTGGCAGTCAATTAGCAGACATATTTGGCAGTCACATTAGCAACATATTTGGCAGTCCCAATTAGCAGACATATTTGGCAGTCATAATTAAGGCAGACAACATTTGGGTATTCAATTTGGCATATATTCAGTAGTCACAATTGGCGGATACAGTAAGCCACACATACAGTCAAATGTACATGTGTGTGAGTATAATTTACACTGATGATACTAGTTATTTAGATTGTCAAATGCGTACCTGGCTGTGTGTAGCTTGTAGCAGATTCCTCGAATAGGAGGTTCAATACTCGGGTATGAGTTATTGGATAACCAGTTATTTGCATGGATGCGTCGATAATAACCTGAGTGAGTTCAGATGGGTTTATTTTCCGACGGTGGCCATACATCATCACCATGGTGCTCTCCAACAATGGTATCTTTAAGTTGATCAATAAATTGTGCCCTATATGTGTTCAGAGTTTGCGCACGTAACAAGGAACGGGCTCTCTATTCTCACTGCTTCATCACATAATTTTGCAAGTGCAATCGACTTTAAATTGGTTGAACTGGCTCTATTTGCTTGAGGGTGTAATGTACCAGTTGAGGATTCTAGCCTTGATGTTGGCTTTCTGCACATCCCAATGCTTGGTTCAGTTGTGCTCCAGTGATGAGTGCTTCCAATATGGCAGGCCTCATAGTTGAAATATTTGAGTGAATTCTTAGTTGAAGCCTCAGTATGTAGATAGTCATTCCAGTATGCTTCCACGGCAGACTGGACAGTATTCTTCCATTCAGATTACTCATGGGGAAATTCTAGCAGTACCTGCATCTGGGAGACCATACTTTGAAAGAACAATTTTATAATTTGCATGACCAGCCTTTTTGAGTGTAACTTCTTCACAGCGATTTGTCTTAAGGCGATTTCTTTCTCAATCCCTTTGTTCCTACAGATTGATCCAATAAGTTGATTTTTTCATGTCAATAATGGCTTCAAATGGTGGGGCACCCAGAAGAAGATAAGTGCGGCATCAAAAAAAAAAACAAAAAAAAAAACTTTTTGCGGTCCGGTAAGACTTTGTTTGCTTTATGTTTTCTTATGTAATAAATCAAGGTTTCTGGAAGTCCTGGTTGTTTTCACAAGTCGATGATTTCAGGCCCATGCGTATAACGTGGGATAACGTATGTGTTGATTAACTTCCATGAGTTATTGGACCTCACACCGTTGACTCACATGGAAGACCTGCACCCATCAGGCATATGCAGTACCTCTAGCAACCGCAATTCCGGATGTCACATCAGTGGAAGTACTCTTGTTATTCTTCCATACCTAGTGTGAGTAAGATTTTTAACACGCAGGTTGTATTATTAATATGCCAGCATGTATAAGACTGCTGTCATCCACAAGGGTATTGAATACCATAACGACCTTTTCTCTGGATGAAATGTACCGTTCTCTGTTGGCATATTCTGAAGCAATATTGAGCATCTGTTGAAGCTCGTATTCCTTATCAGCAGTGGATCGTAAGATCGTCAGCACAGGTAGGGGTACCTGCATACTTGAACCAATTCTTGATCCGAGTCCGAGCCTTTCAAGAGCGTATAATAAATGGATTTATATACGACTTGTAGTTCTCAGCAGAAAATACGCCGCCTTGGCGTCTAATTGGCCGGTCATCCCCGTGTCTATACTATGCTTGACCAACCGTTCTTCCTATATCAAACTCATCAGTTGAAAACACGTCGTGATATTCTATTAACACTTTGGTCCCCTTATTCTTCTCCCTCTACCACCAAACCCGCGGTACAATTCTCTACCAACTCGCGAAGGTGTTCTGGAACTTCCCTGTGGACCCTCCTTTTACCGTACCACCCTAGACTCCCTGTATGATCATCCTCATCATCAATGGATCAATTTAGCAGCACAGTTTTCCCCGCTTTACAATCTTATCTTCTTGACCAAGATTCACAAGTCTCACTGGAACGGTGGTCAGAGTTTTAATACTACAGACCTCGCAACACACAGCCCATTTCCAACCATTGAACCTATTCTAATTGGCTCCAACAAACTCATACCCCAGGCCACACACTATCTGTAACACGGGCAGTCATAATTACTTCAATAAGTTCGGCTGGAACCCTCAGAGCAGCTGCAACTACTACTCTAGAGAAGAAAGGCCTATTGTCTATAGTCCTACAGGGTACAACGGTGT